>CAUYQG010109165.1:0-17390 GCA_963574415.1 Tarsius wallacei | reverse complement strand
AATCAAACAAGAGGAGGAAATCAGTGGTATACAAATAGAAAAAGAAGTTAAGTTTTTCCTCTTTGCTGATGATATGGTCTTATAGCTTGAGAACCCAGAAAATCTGTCAGAAACTCTTTGCACTGATAAAGGACTTTGGCAAAGTGTCAGGTTACAAAATAAACATGCAAGAGACAATCGCTTTCTTATACACCAACAACAAACAGGCAGAGAAACAAATAAAAAGCACAGTCCCATTCACAATAGCTACAAAACAAATGAAATACCTTGGCATCTTTCTAACCAGAGAAGTGAACGACCTAACAATGAAAACTACAAACCACTGCTCAAAGAAGTAAGAGAAGACACAGACAAAAGCAAAAGTATCCCAGGCTCATGGATTGGAAGTATCTACATTGTTAAGATGTCCATCCTACCAAAGGCAATCTAAAGATTCAGCACAATAACTATTAAATTACCAACATATTTCTCAGACCTGGAAATGATAATACAAAAAGTCATATGGAAACAAATGATCATGAATAGCCAAAACAATACTTAGCAAAAGAAACAAAGCAGGAGTTATCATACTTCCAGACTTTAAACTTTACTATAAGGCTACAAAAATCAAAACACCCTGTTATTGGTACAAGAACAGGCATACAGACCAATAGAACAGAATAGAGATTCTGGAAGCAAACCTTCAATTTCTCAACCAACTAACATTTGGCAAAGCCTCTATGAACAACCAGTGGGGAAAGGTGAACCTATTCTGTAAATGGTGCTGGGAAAACTGGCTGACCACATGCAGAAGATTAAAACAGGACCCCTACCTATCACCATACACAAATACCAACTCGAAATGGACAAAGATATAAAAATAAAGCCTCAGACTAAAGAATCTTGGAAAATGCTGGAGACATCTTTACAGAAATTGGAATAGGCAACTAATTCTTGATAAAAACCCCAAATACCCATGCTGTAAGAGAGAAAGCTGCTGCAAAGCAATGATACCATTAAGAGAGCAGGGAGACAATATTTGCCAACTATGTATCTGACAAAGACCTAACATCCAGGATCAATATGGAACTCAAAAGTACTGAAAAGAAAAACAAATAGCCCTATTAAAAAGTGAGCAAAAGATATGAATAGACTCTTTTCAAAAGAAGACATACGAACAGTCATCAGATACATGAAAAAATGTTCAGCCTCACTAATCATCAGAGAAATGTAAGCAAAACCACACTGAGATATCACCAAAACTCCAGTCAGGAAGGCCATCATCAATAACTCAAAAAACAGCAGATGTTGGAGAGAATGCAGAGAAAAGGGAACATTTCTACACTGTTGCTGAAGGTGTAAACTAATACAACCTCTGTGGAAAATAGTGTGGCTATTTCTAAAAGTTCTAAAAATCAACCTTCCATATGACCCAGCAATCCCCTTTCCAGGAATCTATTCACAGGAACGCAAAATTATTCTATATAAATGATCCCTGCACACACGTTTATTGCAGCATTATTCACCGTAGTAAAGCCATGAAACCAACCTTGCTGTCCATCGAAAGTGAACTGTATTAAAAAAATGTGGTACATACACACAACAGAATACTCCACAGCCATAAAGGACAAAATTGTGGACTTCGCAGCACCTTGGATGAATTTAGAGTCTAACGTTCTCAGTGATATATCATAGAAATAAAGAACCAGATGCCACATGTTCTCACTCATAAGTGGACCTTGAACATTTATCATAATACTATAAGAAAGGATGGATAATAGTGGGACACTGCCAGGGTGGGAGGCACGTGGCATCAATAAGGGTACCTCATCTCAAACCATGTGAAGCATGGTTTGTACCCCACATCTTTAAAGGTAAAAAAAAATTAATTCCTGTAAAAAAAATTATTTTCACATTTGTCTATTTTGGGGTAATGATCAATATTTAAGTTATTTTACAACAAAGTCAATCCAACCATACACACACACACATACACACAAACTTAAATAATTGCACACATGTATTGGCCTTTGTAACCTTGTAGTTATATATAAAAAAAGATGAACAAATTAGTGATATCCAAGGGTTGAGGAGGTAAGGCAGGAGAGGTGTTGGTGTAACCATGAAAGGATAGCACAAGGAATTCTTGTGATGGACTGTTCTGTATTGTCATTGTGATGGTAACACAGATCCACACATGTGATATCATTACATAGAATGGAATATACACACATTTACATGTAAATCTGATGATATCTAAAAATTGTGGGTAGTTTGCATTTGCATCAATTACTTTGGCATGACGTTTTACTATAATTATGTAAGCTGTTACACTGGGGGATACCAGGTGAAGGATGTATTCAATTTCTCATGCTATCTTATATTTTACAAAAGTATGTAAGTCTAAAATTATTGCTTAAAAAATTATTGATTATCTATTAATCTTTACTGTTTTAAATATTGTTTTTTCTTCTTAATGAATATGTTACACATTGTATTCAGTATTCGCCAGTTTCATACACGATATAAGTTATGCCATTGTGCTTATACATTTGCTGAACCATACATCCTGGATTCAAATACTAATTTTGATATGTATTAACTATAAAACTTTGAGAAATTGCATATATTTTTGTGCTTTAGTTTTCTCAATTACAAAATGTGGATCATAATAGTAATAAGTATAAGATATTTAGAATAATGTTTTGTGAATAATAAACATCCACAATTGGTAGCTATTTTTTTATGTGTCAAGTACTATAACTTGGTATTGGTGTCACAAAATTTTAATGTCTTATTTGTTGCCTTACCATCCTATAAAGTAATGACTAACATACAGTAACACTTGCATAGATAATAAATGCACAAAAGAAAACAGATGGTATTATATTTTGTTTTTCTTTTTTAGGCCCTCTAGTACAAGTTATTAGAGTTCTTAATTTAGCCTGAGTTTTTTTTTTTACTTTCTTCTAAATTACAAAATATGCTTTTATTCTGTTGTTGAATACTATACACTGCACTTATTTTTACAGCAATACTTAGAATTGCAGCAGTATATATACTTATGTATATACTTGTACAGCTGTACTTTTAATGCCAACTTATGAATTAAATCCTGGTCCACATTTTTTTCTAAATATGCTATGATAAATAGCTTTCAGATTAAGCAGTGACTTCCTTCTCTTAGGTCAAATATCATTTAAAGTCAAGTATCAATAACTCATTTTGAGCATCAAATGAATGTCTGATGATTTAAAAGAAAATAGTATCTACTTCTGTTGTCCCAACATTGCTTTAAGATAGGCATTGTTATTGCCATTTGGCAATTGAGAAAGTTAATGTAGAAAGCAGTAAAATAACTAGTGCCAACTCTGTACTAAAAAGATACAAGAGACAGGATTCATCCAGTGGTGTTCTGGTGAGTGTTTAACAACTAGTTGTCTGGGCTGGAGATGAGAGATGGCTGGGGAAGATCTCTGTTTTTGTCACACTGAAAAAGTGCCTGAACACTGAGACAGGAAGAGATGTAAACAACTGTACCACAAACTGGTACAAAGCAATGCTGGAATACCCGTGAATCACACCTACTCTTTTTTTTGTTTTTATTTCATTTCAATTTTAGGGGGTGCAAATTTTTGGTTACATGGTTGCATTGTATAGTGGTGAAGAAGGTGAGGAACTTAACTATATGCCTTGCACTCAGATTTAACATGTACATTTTCTTGATTAAATAAAAATTCTCTATTTTTATTATATCCAGTCTTGCTTAGTTCATGATACTAAAAATATAATCATCAGAGGAGAAAAATACTGAATTTAATCTATTGGCAATAATCATTTATTTGTTTTTACTTAGGAATAAGATAAATGAATGCTCTGCCTGCAATATTTATCCTATGCTACATTCATTTGAGTGTTTCATCATTAAATGAAATGAATCTAGATCAATTTGTATCTTTCTATCATCTATGTATCTATCATCTATCTAACTGTCTATGTGTATGGGCATACATACATGCATGTACCCATATGCATACATTTATGTTTTGTGCATCACCGCGTAAATCTCTAATTAACTTTCTTTGGTATCACAATATATACTGGAGAATTTTGCTCAATTACCTTAAACATTACTCACTTCAAATGAGGTGAGGCATATAAAATTACCATATTAGGTTTGTATTCACACTTTTATACTGTTTTACAATTTTTATACTTGGTATTTTTTTAAAAAGAATTAAGAAGACTCTAATGCAAATGTTTAGCAAACCAATATATTTTCCTATGATGACTATCACTATTCATTGTTACTAATTTTCTGTTATTTGATATTTAATTCAACTTGTGGTTATTTTTGTAGTTGATTTTTGGCCCTAAAAAAAGTGTTCTCAAACATCTTGCCAATTTTCCCAGCTCATTATTTTTAAGAGAATAAAAATGATACAATTGTTTCTAGCTACCCCGAAACTATCTTGCTTTCTCAAAATGTGTGGTTTAACTGTTCTGCCACTGAGCACATTTTGTTTCCCCTGTAAAAACGACAATTTTGAAAAATTATATTTAATTTTAAATTATTTGGTCCTGAAAAATAAAAGTCAAATCAGCTGTTCTTGATTATTTAATCAGAATTTTTTTCCAATTAATTCTTACAGTCCTGTGTTTTTGTGGTTCTTGGTGATCTGAAAATATCAACACATGGTGAATTCTTGCCTTATTTATTTTTAAATACACATGCGCCCAACTGGAAATAAATTAGAATTGCTGAGATAAAAGCAGTTTAGAAAGTCAAGTGAAATTTTCCAGTTTCATTTTTTTATTTTTTTGTTTAATTTCTGACATAAGACTGTTAAAGTGTATTTTATTTACCAAGAAAACAGTTCACTCTAGTGTTCCAGAAAAGCATCCATGAAAACAAGGGCATTAACATTTACATTAGTCAATCTTAGTAGTAATTTAAATTTCACCTCCTTTTAAATAGGTCTATAATTTTTTTTTTACTTATTAAGTTGTCTTCTTTTAAAATAATTGTCATAAGTTATAGAAAAATAATGCAGTGGGACATATAGTTTAAAACAGACATAATCTCAGCTAAATAATTAACACCTTGCTTCTAGGTTTAATTTTAGACTCAAATTTTCTACCACATTTCAGCTACTTATTTTATGACATGCAAACAATGATAAATAAAATTCTGCTTGAAGGAGACTTACAACTTTTAGTCAACCAAGAAAAAGGTTTTGGAGGAGGAACACCCTTCCATCTCCATATCTCAACTGTAGTTTTGCTATCAACATTGTATGCAGTATGGAGAAAAAAGGAGATAATGTAACAAGTAAATGTGACAAAATGTTAACTTGTGAATCTAGGTGAAGAATGCATGGGATTCATTATATTATAGTTGCAAGGTTTCTAAGTGCATTTTATAAATGCAAAATATAGCTTCCTTCAAAATGCAACCGAACAATGGTATCACCACAGTCTCCTGCTCTGTGTTTGGCCCTAACTGCAGCCCTTTGGGATGTGGTGATAGCAGATTAAGATGAGAGGTGGGCATGAACAAAACTAGAGAGATATGAACATGGCTAAATTTATTGAGCAAATTCACAAAATAAATGTCTGGGTCAGAACATGTATGTCATGTATCAGGTTAAAACATGTGATCAATTCAGGAACCAATAAGAAATTGACAAGAGCTAGTGAAGCCAGGGAAACCTAGTTGCTTGTTAAGTAAACCAGAGAGAACCTGGGTCCTTACAAAACAAGCAGAAACACCTGGCATTGTAGGTACAATGTCAGTGAGCTCTGGGCTCTAAATTCCAGTCCTCATAGTCCTCCTGTGACCAATTGCAGTTTTGTAAACTTGGGAATGTTTTTAGAATGCAAGAGCTACTAATGTCTCAATCAGTTTTCACATCATTACATGCAAATGATAATACCAAGTGCAATGAATTCTATGAGGGCCAAAAAGAAATAAAGTATTGTCCCTGGACCTATTGGAGCATGTAGACTCCTAGCCGAATACAAGTTACATTGAGGTCTTCTCTAAAAGTTTCAACATTGCGTTTGTAACAAACTCAGTGGGTTTTATGTTCCCAAATCCCTTAAATGTAAGACACTTACAAAATGCTGTGTAATATTTTGCTGCCTGAAGTATTATATTATGCTGTCTACACTTTTATTTCTTGTTTCTTGTTTTAAAAAAAGATCAAAAGCAAAACCATAGAATTTTAAAATAAGTTGTAAAATATTTATGAAAGATTTAAGAGAATTCATCATGATTTTAAACTTTAAATATCTATTTTCAATCTAAGTTGATAGGCAAATGATTTATCAGCATGTGCTCAAAAATTTATTTTTATATCAGTTTTTAAAAATACTTTGCATAATCATACTCAGACATTAATCTGTATTGAATATATCCAGTTTTTTGATAGACTTAGAGTACAGAACTTTTGCCAAGTTGGAATATAAAAAGTAACCCTAATAATAATCTATAGTTTACAAAGGAAGCAATAGGATTTATTTTAACTCAATATTTTATCATACTATTGCCGCATGTTTACCCTATTGATAATATATTATTAAAAGTAGTATTTTTACAACATAATTCCCCTTTATTTTGTCTCTCTGGTTATTGTCATTATGGCTAGATTCACCTCAATGTAAGAGTCTATGGTTTGAGTTGTTCCTCCAAATGTCTCCCATATATGAGAAATATCTAGGAATAGAAAATAGTTAGATAATTAAAGTGTAGTCAGAATGCATTTAATTATTGCACAGTTGCACTTATTTTTTAAGATTTGCATACAGCAAGAAAGCATCCATCTGTAAACCAGGAAGAGGACTCTTACCAGAGCAGAACTTGACCTTGGATTTTTCAGTCTTCAGATTTGTCAGAAGAAATTTCGGTTGTTTATTCTGCCCAGTAGATGGTATTTTTGTTATAGCAGCCTAAACGGACTAAACCCAGTCACTCCATATATGCAGGATGGACTCTGCACACAAGACTGATTCAGGGTAACACCACCAGTGTACCAAGAGGGAATGAAATACTTTGTTATTCACATAATGAAGCTTCCTACGAGAATACAGCAGGATCCCTGGCAGGTTTAAAAATATATTTGAGGGAGCAGGGAAGGGATACTGGCTTGGGCCTTCATGTGTTTAAGATGTGAGGCTAGGGTATGGTTTTTTTGTTTGTTTTAAAGCAGGATTTATTGAGAGGACAGAAAATCTCCCAGAGTGGGAGGGGACCTGAGGGGGTTCCCCTATGGTATGGGTTTTTATGCTGACCAGGGCTTCAATGGTTTATTCTTTCTGTCCATTAAGAGTAAAGGATAATGTAACTTTCTTATTGGTTTGCTCAGATGTAGGGCAAGTGCAAGAGGATGGGATGTCATTGAAAACTGCCATCAGCCAAACACCAATTACAGAGTCAGACTTTTTATTAAAACTTACCTTTGATATTTGACTGTTGCTTGAAATGGGCTAGGTTTTATTATACTGAGTTCTTACTTGGTTAAGCAAGCCATTCCAACAGTCCCCAAGGCCTGTCACCTGAGGCTGGTAAGGAAGGTGAAAATTCTATTGGAAGCCCAGCATTGTGCTTCTTGTGAAGTAAAATGAGTGTCTTGACTGATATCAATAGAGTTTCAAACTTCAAAGGGGATAAAAATGCCTTGTTGAGCTCTTCAATTGTGTGAAGACATGTAGGTGACCTCAATTTATATTTTGGTTATCTGTGAGGCTAGAAATTCCCAGCGTGCTTTACTTCAGAGTGGACAACATTAGATAAAAAATTGTCCTCTCAAGTGGTTCACTTGTTCGTATGTGGTGTCTGAGAAATTCTTACTTTCTTAGAAGGTTTATCCATGAAAGCCCTATCCAAAAATGCACTCCTTATGCTTGTCGCTTTAGAATACTTCGATTTTCTTTTCCTCTCTTTATTGCTCTACTGGGCATTATTTTATAAATTTTCTTAAATTGTTTGATTATTCTAATACAGTGAAAACTCCCCGAACCCAGACATTTTATTTTTCACTTTTATATACTAAACTTAAAGAATAAAGCCCTAGAGCTTAATGAATGTTATTTAATGAATAAATCAATAGGAGTTGGATATCAACTTGAGCAATAAGAGTAAAGGCAATCTTATTTGAGGTTTCGGGGGGAAAAAACATGTGAGAAATGAATCTCCCGTTTTAATTTTTCATCAACAGTGAAGCCTATCCACTAACTGCTCTTGGGTACAATTGCTATTGGTTATAATTGCCATTTTTCATAAGTTATCTTATGAACAAAAAAAAAAGAAGCATTTTTGAGTGAATGAGGCACTAGACAGACAACCCTAAAATACAGAAAAAATCTGGCTAATTTATATCATCACGGAGCTTGTGAGTAAATTTGAATACTTGTCTTTCAACATAAATGGGGTTGCATAAATGTATTTTTTTAGTAGGTGAAATCACCCTAACTGGTATAGAGTACTGTAATAGCTCAGTACCACAAAAAAATGTTGGAAGAGCAATAATTAAAGTACAAATACTTTCATATGTTTTGGGAAAAAAATATGTCTTTATATATAAAAGACATTTAAAACAGGGGCAAGTATGAAAAAAATATGATAAATTTATAATTACAACTATATGAATTCATTCCACTGTATTGGTATTCAATCTTTGTGTCATCAACAATGTGTTTTATTATAAAGATATTTTTATCATTTAAATATCATTTTATTATGATCAATCATTATTGTTACATCTAATATCCTTTATAGAAATCCAATGTAACACATAACTTATTTGGAACACAAAGGAAATGTGCAGCAGACTGGTGGAACAAAGGTACCTATATATTCCTTTCATAAATTTCTCTCAGAATTTTTCAATTAAATTTTCTATCAAAAAATTCTGATTATACCTCTGTGGCTATAAGTGGCCTTGGAATGAAGGAAAAAAGTGAATAAATAAATAAATGTAATCTCCATATTTTCTTTACCAAAAATTTGCATTGATTTAGTTTTTTTTGGTTAATGAATTTTTTAAATGTCTTCAACAAGTTCTAGAAATATTTTTTCTTGTTTCCTGCTACTTCTCCTATTGAGATTTTCTTAATCATTCAAACGTAATTGTGATCAGCCAAATGTATTTGATGTTTGATTTTAAAAAGAAAGCATAATGGAGATTAAATTGCTTTATCTGAGGAGAAAAAGGACCATATAGTAAAATGAATATTTTATTTCTGAAATTTTCAATACTTTGTAAGGAAAAGTTTTCTTCACATTTATTCACATAAGACAGTACCATTGTATCTATTAAACACATTGCTAAGAAGATATAAGATTTGAAAATTATTTTGAATTCATTAGTGGGAATTGAAGAATAGAAAAATAAAGAATAATATTATATGAAAATTCTACTTTAAATGCTAATCTATTAAGTTAATGTTAAATACTTATATATTTCAAAGTAGTTTATATAAATGTTAAAGATTACTTTTCTCTAAAACCACTTTTATTTCATAAAGGATTAATATGAATAAATTTATTGCCAGTATATATATATATACACATTTTATATAACTGTATTATACATAATCATTCTGTGTAATATAGATAATTCTTTCAAATTCAAGGAAAGTTTTTATTTCTCTGAAACATCTACATTTACCATATAAACTTAGCTTGAAAATAAACTTGATAGCTGGGTGTAGTGGCGTGTGTCTGTAGTTCCAGCCCCTTGGAAGACTGAGGCAGAAGGATCGCCTAAGCCCAGCAGGTCGAAGCTGTGGTGGCCATGATCGTGCCATTGCACTCCAGCCTGGGTGACCAAGTGAGACTCCAACTAAAAAATAAATAAATAAATAAACTTGAATATCAGGAGTGCATTAGAAAACAAACAAAACTTTTGTTTTCTTTTGCTTGTGTAAACTAGGGTTTCTATGATGCTTAAATGCTTCCTTGATAGATATTATTGACTAATTGTGTCTCTTTTTACAGTGACTATTAATCATTATGAGAATGTAACTAAATGAATGCAAAATATACATATACATACATATATATATGAGACACACAAAAAAATGGGAAATTTTTTTGGAGGGCAGGTCCCTTTATAGCACAAGCTTCTCTCTCTAGGTAAGTATTCTAGGAACCCATCAGTATCAGCGTACTAGCTAGTGTTGTTGTGAGAGGTTGCACTTGGCTTCAGTGCATTTTTGGGGGGGGTGGGATTTTGAACGCATTTGCCTATGTCACGATGGTTGATTTACGAGTGTTCCTGCCACACCTTTTGGGGTGTTCAGCAGTTTTTGACCCCAAATGGCATGACCCCCATGTCTCATCCTCCCTTTTCACCTGATCTCACCCCAAGCAAAAGTCCTCAACAGGAAACATTTTGCCAACGTGGAAGAGGTGAAACAAAAATTGGCAGAAACACTAAAAAAACACCAAAATTGATGCATTCAAAAACTGTTTCGAGCAGTAGAAAAAGTGTCTCATAGGTGTACTGCATCAAACAGAGAGTACTTTGAAGGTAAGTGAAGTTTAAACATGTAAGAATAAAATAACAACTTTTTATAAATGAATTTTGGTTTTGGGGGATGCCCCCTTTTATATGTATACGAGATAGGTATATATATTTTGTCTTTACTTCTATTTTAAGTTAGCTCTGTTATAAATATATACGAGTATAAATAAATATAGTTAAAGTACATATATATACACATATAGAAGGTGCAGAAAATGTATACACATTTTAAGAAAGGAAAAAATGCATTAAAATTGTAATACTCAATAAGATGATTACAAGTTACATTTGATTTCTGCAGTTACAGGAGGTGCTCAAAGTGGTTACCATCAATGACCAGACACTTCTCATTATGATGAACATCTCTTAGCATCTCTTAAAATGTGTATACATGAGGCGAGAAGATTGCCTAAGCCCAGGGGTTTGAGACAAGCCTGGGCAACTTGGCGAGATCTCGTCTCTCCAATAAAAAAATTAGCTGGGCGTGGTGGTGGGCACCTGTAGTTCCAGCTACTTGGACAGTTGAGGCAGAAGGATCACCTGAGTCATGCAGGTTGAGGCAGCAGTGGCTGTGAGCATGCCACTGCCCTCTGGCCTGGGTGACAGAGTGAAACACTGACTCAAAAAAAAAAGTATATACATTTTTTTGGCAACCTGGTGTGTGTGTGCATGTTTACTTATATATATTTATATATAGTTATATATAAAACACCATAAAGGAATATTGTCATATTTTATTTCTTTTCTTTTCTAGCATTAGAACCCGGTCTTTCTCCATAAAGTATAAAAGCAGTAGAATATACAATATTATACTACTATTAAACTCAGAAAATTGTGAAAGCAAATATTTCATTGTGCCTTTTTGCTTTCCTCAGGCCTAGTAGAAAGCCGCCTCAAAAAATACATTTTTGACTGAATACTGACTATCTCAAACAAAAAATTCAAGCACTGTGTGTATATTGAGTATAATAGATGTTCAATACTTGTGATATAGTTTTGGGAAGCAACACAACAAATATAGAAAGTTTAGAACATATATTGTTATCTTGTTCACATCATAATTTTTTAAAAATTTTACTTAGTCCTTTCCTAAGAAAGCTAATATAATGACATATTCTGTGCCCATCAATCAATAAAAAAGAAACTAATAAATGCCCTATTATTGTGTTTTATTTATACATAATATTTAACATTATCATTTATATTATATATCAAAACACATCATTCAAACATATCTTTCTCCCAAAACTGTTATTTAACAGTTTCTTCACATTGGCATTATTTCATTATTCCCTAAGAAGCAAAGTAATTAAAACTTTTGTGTAGTTCTAGAAAATACAGTTAAAAACTTTTTCTATATATAATAAAGCAATGAGCGAATTAGTTAATTCTAAGATAATACATTTTTTTCAAAGTCTTAGAAAAATTTAGGTAGTTACTTGAGATTAGCATAGGATCTGGATATAGAAATCATTATTAGAGATTTTAACTGATGTCACTTACATATTAAAAAGTATTGCACATTTTATGTTAGGTCTATACTGAATATTTTATCATAAAGATTTTCAAAAACCATTTTGTTAAATTCAAACAAACAAATATTCATTGAATCCATATTTTATATGGCTTAGAAAATGCCACATGATGGCCTAGAGTATCTTTAATTACAAGGCTATATTTATTAAATTCCATATTCTATTCATTGAAAAAATGTATTAATAACTTGACATAATTCAATATGCAAAAGAAAAAACCTAAATTATTTGAAACACTTTTGGTTTTATTAAATTAATATTTATAATAATAAATTTACATTAATTTTACTGATAAAGGAAAGAAAAAAATTTACAATGTTCATTTGGCTTATGAGACAAGTTAGTAAAAAACTGTCTTAAAGTATTTAACTTTAGTCTTTAAAATAAACTTGATATTAATAGGTGAATATTTAAAATCTAAAATCAATGTGAATCTCCTGAAATTAGAAATTTATCCGCCAGGCTCGGTGGCTCAGCCTGTAATCCCGCGCCTTGGGAGGCTGAGGTGAGTGGATTGCCTGAGCCCGCGGGTTCGAGACTCGCCTGGGCAGGCGAGACCTCATCTCTACAGTAAATAAAAAAATCAGCCGGGCGTGGTAGCGCGCGCCTGTAGTTCCAGCTACTGGGAAGGCTGAGGCGGAAGGATCGCCGGAGTCCAGCAGGTCGAGGCTGCGGTGGCCAGGAGCGGCCACTGCACTCTAGTCTGGGCAACAGAGTGAGACTCCAACTCAAAAAAAAAAAAAGAAAAGAAAACATACACCAAACAAATTCTAGAAAGTACACAATATTGAGAAGAGCTTATACCCCCATAAACTGCAGTAGAAAGACTGTTCTGGTAAGATAGACAAGAACATTAAAGCAGCTACGCTAAGTATGTTCTTATGCATTCCAGAATGTAGAGGAAAATGTGACCTTGTTAAGAAGAAAAATAGAAAGTAAATAAAAGACCCAAGTGCAAGTTCTAGGGATAAAAATTATGATACTCTAAAATTAAAAATGGACATGATGAGCTCGGTGGCTCAGCCTGTAATCCCACGCCTTGGGAGGCTGAGGTGAGCGAATTGCCTGAGCCCGCGGGTTCGAGACCCGCCTGGGCAACTTGGCGAGACCTCATCTCTACAATAAATCAAAAATTAGCCGGGCGTGGTAGCGCGCGCCTGTAGTTCCAGCTACTCGGAAGGCTGAGGCGGAAGGATCGCGGGAGCCCAGCAGGTCGAGGCTGCAGTGGCCGGGAGCGGCCACTGCACTCCAGTCTGGGCGACGGAGTGAGACGCCAACTCAAAAAAAAAAAAGCAGATTAGACATTGCAAAAGAAAAGAGTCATGTACTCAAAGTCATAGCAATATAAACTGTTGAAAATGAATAAAAGACAGAAAAAAGTAAAAACAAAACAAAAACAAACACAAAAACCACAAAATTTCCCTGTGTAAAACTATCAAAAAGTCAAACATACATATAATTGGAATCTTAGAAAGAAAAGAACAACAAAGAAATAATATCTCAGTAAATAATGGCCAATTGTTTTCCAAGTTTGATTTTTTAAAAACTATAAACCTGCCTATGTAAAAAGTTCAATAAGCCCAAAGTCACATAAATATAAGGAAAACTACATCATCTTATAAGCAAATTGCTAAATACTAGTGATAAGGAAACATGCTTAAAAGTGATTAAAAATAATAATACATATTAGAGAAACAAAGATAAGAAGTACAGCTGATTTCTCATGAGAAGTTATGCAAGTCAAAATATATTTAAGTCATATCTTTAAAGTGCTGCAATATCAATAACCATAAACCAAAAATTCTCTATCAAGATTTTTTTAAGTAAGACAAAATAAAAACATTTGCAGACAAAAAGTAAAAGAGAATTAATCTCAGCAGACCAAATTCTTTAGGCATTAAGAAAATAGTCCGATGAAAATATGGATCAACACAAAGAAATTAAAAAGATTATAAATAGTCATTATGTGGATAATTATAAAAGACATTTCTTCTCAGATTTTAATTTTTAAATAACAACCATTTAAGCAAAACTGATTATTTATTTTGAGTTTACTACTAGATGTAGAGTAAAATATATTAGAACAAAGATACAGAGGGAGAAATGATAATATCCACTAAATATAGTTCTTACACTATATGAAATGTATAACATTCTTGGAAGGTAGACAATAATACTTTAAGTATGTTTTAAAACCTAGATCAACTATTTATAAAATAATAGTCATTCACTAGTGAGCCAAAAATGGAAATAAAATAGGATGCTAAATATTTAAATTAATATAAAATAAGAATGAGTGAGGTGAAAGTGTATGTATGTATCTATAAAAAAGAAATAAATAAACCAAGTGCAGTGGCCCACACTTGTAATCTCAGCACTTTGGGAGGCCAAGGTTGGAAGATTGCTTGATCTCAGGAGTTTGAGGCTGCAGTGAGCTGTGATCTTGCCACTGCACTCCAGCCTGGGTAGCAGAGTAAAACCCTTACTCAAAAAAAAAATTAAAAATAAATAAATAAATATACACACACACACACACACACACACACACATATATACATGAATATGTATATATTTTTTCCATTTGTTTTAAATAAATGATGTCATTTTAATGGGGAAATAATAATCCTTTTATATGAACAGACAATTCTCAAAGGAAGACATACTAACAGCCAACAAACACATGAAAAACTGCTCAGCCTCACTAATCATCAGAAAAATGCACATCAAAACTACAAGATATCACCTAACACCAGTAAGGATGGCTATCATTAGTAAATCAAAAACAACCGTTTTTGGCATGGCTGAGACAAGGAAACACTTCTACAGTATTGGTGGGAATGCAAGCTATTTCAACCTTTGTGGAAAGCAGTGTGCTGATTTCTCAAAGAGTTAAAAATTGAGCTTCTAGGAATATACACAGAGGAACATCACTCTACAAAAAACATCTGCATATGCATGTTTATTGTAGCACTTCTCACAATAGCAAAAACATGGAACCAACCAAATGCCCACTAAAAATGGACTTGATTAAAAAAACGTGGTACTTCTACATGATGGACTATTATGCAGTCATAAAGAAGAACAAAGTAATGGCCTTTGAAGCAACATGGATGCAGATGGAGACCGTCATACTATGTGAACTATCACAGAAACAAAGAACTGAATACTGCATGTTCTCACTCATAAGCGGCCCTTATCACCAGTCACATGAGCACAAGGGTGGGATCAGCAGATGCTGAACAATGCTAGGGAAGGGAGAGAGGGAAGGAAAAGATTGGGGTCACATGACAACATATCGGGTACCTGATCTAATATCAGGGGAAGAAAGGACCAGCTAGAACCCCAAACTTCACCTGAATGCAGCTTACTTATGTAGTAAATTCTCACTTGTACCCCACAACTCTAAAATAAAAATATAATATTATTAACTAATTAATTAATTTCAGGAAAGCGAAAGATTGGTGTGATGACCTAATCTAAATTGCATAAAAGACAAGAATCTAAATATTTGTTTTTATATGTTTTGAAGGAAAAATAACTCTGAAAGAATAAACTATAGCAAACAAAAATAATTATAATAATCCTTTTGACAAAATGTTCTGGAACAACAAGATATAATTATATCAAAAGAACAAAAAAGAATGTTCACTCCTATCTCACAGCACATACAAAAATCAAGTCCAAATGAATTATATATATAATGTATAAGCAAAATTTGCAAAACTTCTAGAAAAATGTTTGTGACCTTGCAGGAGAGAAACTATTTTTGATACAACACAAAGAGTATAAACCATGAAAGAAGTTGATAACTGTACTGTCAAAATTCAAAATGTTTCATCTTCCAAAGACACTCTTAACAGAATTAAAATTTGAAATACATACTGAGAGAAAATATTTGTGACACATATAGATGATTAATGACTTATGTCCAGAAATTATTTTAAAAATAACAACTCTATAATAAGATAAATAACCCGAAAACAAAATTGGCATAAATATATACAAAAGATTTCTACAAAAAATATATTAAATTGGCAAATAAGTACATAAAAGTATTCAACATAATTAGTCATTAGGAAAATGCAAATTAAAACCACAAAGAGATGCCACTATACACCCACTGAAACGGCTAAAAGTAAAAAGACTGACAATACTATTTTGGTGAAGATGTGGAGGAATTAGAACTCTCATACATTGTTGGTGGAACTGCAAACTTGTACAACGTCTTTGAAAAATCGTTGGGCAATTTCTTAAAAAGTAATTTATAAAGTCAAACATATACTCATGACTCATAATATCACCTGTACCTAGTTCCTAAAGATAAATGAAAATATCCACACAAAGACTTGTACATGAATGTTTACAGCAGTATTATTCATAATAGCCACAGATTAGAAACCATCCAAACGTTCATCAATAGGTGAATGGATAAGCAAATTGACTCATGTCCATACCATGGAATACTACTCAACAATAAAGAGGAAACTACTAATACCCACAACATGATGAGCAACTCTCAAAAGTCTTTTGCCAATTAAAAGAAAGCAGACACAAAATACTACATTCTGTATGATTCCATGATTTCCTCTATATGAAATTCTAGGAAGCGGATCAGTGGCTGCCTGTTTCCTGGGATGGGAGAAGGAAGAGTACAAAGGGACACTGTGGAACATTGTGCAGTGAGGCAAAAGTTCCATATCATGATTGTCATGATGGTTATGCCACTATACAGAATTATCAAAACTCACCAAATTAAACACATAAAGTTAGTGAATTTCAATAAAGCTGACATGAAAAACACATAAATTTCTCGGTCCCTACCCAGGCAAATTGAATTAAAATCTGAAGGAGATGGAGCCCAAGAAGCTATAGTTTTTAAAAACCTCCCCAGGTTTATGATATAGACAAATAAGCAGCTGTGGACAGGGCCTAACTTCAGGAGCCAAACAGTTATCCGACATCAATTCTGGCAATTATCAAGAGATAGCAGTCCATTGGTAAGTCCCAGGCAACCCTAGACTGGGAGATGACTGAACCTAAACTTGTCACATGTTTAAATGCTTCCTTTAAGCCAGGCTCGGTGGCTCAGCCTGTAATCCTGCGCCTTTGGGAGGCTGAGGTGAGTGGATTGCCTGAGCCTGCGGGCTCGAGACCCGCCTGGGCAAGCGAGACCTCATCTCTACAATAAATCAAAAAATCAGCCGAGTGTGGTAGCGCGCGCCTGTAGTTCCAGCTCCTTGGAAGGCTGAGGCGGAAGGATCGCCGGAGCCCAGCAGGTCGAGGCTGCGGTGGCCGGGAGCGGCCACTGCACTCCAGTCTGGGCGACAGAGTGAGACTCCAACTCAAA
>CAUYQG010109159.1:0-19210 GCA_963574415.1 Tarsius wallacei | reverse complement strand
ATTTATTGTAGAGATGAGGTTTCGCCTGCCCAGGCGGGTCTCGAACCCGCGGGCTCAGGCAATCCACTTACCTCAGCCTCCCAGGGCGCGGGATTACAGGCTGAGCCACCGAGCCTGGCCTGAGTTTTTCCCTTTCTAAGTCCTCCAACTTCTCTCTCATTTTACCTATCTTTATCTCCAAGGGCCTCTCTCTCTCTTCATGCGGTCTCAAAGACTCTCATGGGGTCTCTTCATGTGTTCTTTCCAGCTTGCCAGTTTAGTAGTTTAACTACTTCTGTAATTATAAAAGTGGAAGTGGTTTGAAAACATAGAAACATAGAAAAATGTCCACATGTGTTTACTTCAGAAGACTTTTCGGTCAATGCTTTTTGAATGTTCTAAGTGAAGAGCAACTATTTTAGAAATTGGTGACTCCACTCAACACAGAAGCAGAGTGATTTGACCTCCATGCTTCAGCAATTAGTAAACCTTACAAAGAACATCACTGTGAATCCTTCACACAAAGGAATAACCTCTCGTGCTTGTGCAATGGTAACATGTTATTTGTTCTTCCAAAAGCCATTCTCTTTTATAGAAGAAATTATTAATAAAATAACTATTCAACAGACATTTATTACTCACCAAATATATTCCAGATACTGCTTGAGTTGCCGGAGATACAATAATATTGAGAAGGGTGACCAAATAATTCATCATAAAAATGAGAAACTTTTGAATAATTGTATCAAAATAATAATTAATTATATGTAAACATAATTTATGTCTCATACATTTAACATATAATCATATAATTTTAATAATTTATATAAGTAATTATACTCGAAGAATAAATGTAAACTGGGATTATAGTCTCCTAAATAAATGGAATAGTCTCCTGAAAGGTTATTGGCAGTGTGGCTTGGTGGCTCAGCCTGTAATCCCTCGCTTGGGGAGTCTGAAGTGAGTGGATTGCCTGAGCCCGCGGGTTCGAGACCCGCCTGGGCAACTTGGCGAGACCTCATCTCTACAATAAATAAAAAAAATTAGCCGGGCGTGGTAGCCCGCGCCTGTATTTCCAGCTACTCGGAAGGCTGAGGCGGAAGGATCGCTGGAGCCCAGCAGGTGGAGGCTGCGGTGGCCGGGAGCGGCCACTGCGCTCCAGTCTCACCGACGGAGTGCGACTCCAACTCAAAAAAAAAAAAAGAAAGAAAAAAAGAAAGGTTTTTGGCATATACGCGGAGATAAAATGGCAAACGTTTGCAAGTCTATGAAATAAGGCTAAAATAGAGACATGTGTAGGGTGTGGGGGTAGAAACACTGACTGTGGTAGTTAGTCTCTAGATTATTCCTCACCTTCAATGATCCCTGTCTCCTGGCATTTATGCCCTTGTGGAGCCCCTGTTCTCACTGAATTAGGAATGGTCCTGTGTAACAAAGGGTACTTCATAAAAGAACGTATAGCGTACTGCTTGGTTTCTTAGAATACTTGTTCTGAGCGCCCTCAGCAGCTATAGAAGGAGTTAAACTACCAAGTTGGCAAGCTGGAAAGAACGCATGGAGAGACCCTATGAGAGGCTATGAGACCACATGAAGAGAGAGATACCCTTGGAGAAAAAGATAGGTTAAATGAAAGAGAAGTTGGAGTATTTGTAGAAATAAAAACTCTAAAACAACTCCCAGTTGCTGAAGCCCCCAGACTTTTGAAGTCATTCTCACAGTATCATGTGCAGTTGAGACAAGCTTGAGAAATAGAGGTTAACTTTGTCGTTAAAAAGGCACCTAGATGAGGTTTCACTGATGAGTTTTCTCTCAAAGAACATTTAAAGAAAACTTGTTTTCTTGTTGCTTAGAACTACCTTGCTTTTTTTCCTGCTTAATTCATTTTGTTCTTTAACATTCATCTTATGTTTCACATTTCTATGCTTTGATAGCTTTCTTCTATAGCACCTGTATATAATTACATTGTGCAACTTAGTATATTAAAAATGACTGTATAAAAATATTTTTTCTTCTTGGTTACTTTTTTACAGAGACAATAAATATTTGTTAAATGGAGCTAATATGATACTTAACTGGTCCTTTGAAGAAGTTCATTAGTTGTATGTGCAAATATTAGTTAAGATAAAATTTCAATAACTGCAAATACTAAGGGATATAAAAAACATGGTATATTCTGGAAAAATTATCAAAGATTAATATGGTTTAAATTTAAGGTAAGGACACATGGGGAATGAAATCAGTGAGGCTGGAATTGCTGCTTGTGAATAGATTGTAAAAAGCTGCAGTTAATAGATTGGCTTTATTTTCTGTATGGAATATGAAGTTTCCACAGGCTTTTAAGTGATAGTGTAATACAATGAGATATTTGTTGTGGAATACTCATTCACCCAGCAGAAAAAATGGCCTGGAGTGGGATGACACAGAGGTCAAGAGATGTTCTTGGATTTGCACAATCATATTTATTCATTTCTAATATTTTTGTTGTAAAATTAACTATTATTTTAATTACAGGTTCTTAGATGGAGAACACTACATTAAAGTCACACATTTCGGAAACATTGTGTGATAAATGTGCCTTAAAATTGAATAACAGAGAAAGACTTGGTGTGAACTGAATTAATGCAATGACTTTGTGGATGGTGACTGAGCTAAGTAGATTCTTTTGGAAGCAGAATATTAAGACTTGGGTACTGATAAAATGTAATGCGAGTGGAAAGGTTATAGATGATTGTTTCCAAAGTTTCTCAGTAAGGCAACTGTGCAGATAGTAATATCATTAACCGAGTTGGAAGATACATGAAAAAAGGTGATTTGAAAGGGAAAGAAATAAATTCACTTTGGGACTCTACATTTGAGGTGTCTGGATCCCATTTGGATAGCTATATCCAATTGCATATAAAAGAGCAATCTGGAATGCAAGATATAATTTTTTCTTTAGACAAAATATGAAAAGGTATATGCAGTATCCAGAGTTACTATGCTAGAACTGCTGGATACTGAATTAGTTGTTTTTGTTTTATTCATATTCATATTATATAGGAATATTTAAAACATATATACCATAATTCATACATGAAGAGAGGTGATTTGGAAGGAACGAAGTGAGTTCGCTTTGGGACTCTTTAAATCTGAGGTACAGGATAACGTTTGGGTAGTTATATACAATTGCACATAAAAAAGAGTTATCAAGAATGCAGAGTAATTTTTACTTTAGATGCTCATGTTTGAGCATTTCTGAAATCAGGGATATATCTAGCTGTCACTACCAGCCAAATACAATCATGGTGAGGTTATTAGAGTCTGCACATACACACATTTAGTCAATCGGTGTTCATATTGTCATCACTGAAGTGACAAATGTTGGGTTTTCTATACTATTGTTTGAGTTTAATTGACATATAAATGTTTTTAAAAAATCATGGTATGATTTGTCATTAAATTGCAAAGTTGGTATATACACAGGAAAATATGGCAACAGAGCAGCAGTATATAAAGTTGTCATTCATTGATAATATTTTATATTTTTTAATAATTCATAAACAAAAATGAATCTTGTTTTTCTAATTAAGACAGAAAAAGTTTAGTCAATATTTTTAGTAATGTAGTAAATAAAACTTAAATGACATTAAATTAAACACTACCAAAAACATTGTGTATCTTTTTTATATTTGACAAAATCAGTCATGCTAGACTGAACTATTGTCACAAGCATCTTTAAGTGTTTAAAGCAATAGGGAATGTTTACTTTAAAATTAAATCATTTGCTGCAGTACAGAGAATAAGCAGTACAATGTCTGAGCATTATATTCAAGTCATATACCTTATGTAGATTCATTCTGGGGCATCTATACGTGCCAGCAAATCATATTTGAGTTGAATTTCATGCTATTCATTTTGAATATAAATAAAATAAAATATTCATCATGTTCAATATGTAAGAAATGACATCTTGGTTTTCTTTAACTGTATCATAAGAATTCTGAAGTTTTTTTGTAGGAAAGGGATTTCAAAGCTATGTCCTCTTTAGTAAAAAGTAAAATGAGTATCTTTGTTTTACCATTGAAACTAGTTAAGAGGAAAGTAAACACACCACATTTCCTCCCACTGAATGAGCAAAAAACAATTGACATAGAATCACAGCATCTGAGCTGGAAAAAACCGGTGAAGTCAATTGCCTAATCTTCATGATTTACTTGTGAGTAAATCATTATTCAAGTATTATGTGATTTACTTGAAAATTCAGAGACATTTAGTGGGGAAAACTCAGAGTCTGTTGTTCTTGATTCTCATTCTAGAATACTCTCCATTAGAATCTACCACAATGAACATACACAAAAGTTGACAACATTGTTTCTCTATATTATGAAGTGCAAATATAGTACTTTTTAACCTGTAAGTTGCCATAAAACCCTTGTATATAATTGTTTTGTGTATCTGTGAGGTGCACAAAAATTTTAGGGAGACTAAAAAAATCTATAAGAAAGACTAATATCCAAGTTGATATTGTTTGAAAAAATTTTAATAAAAATGACTAAATACTATGCTATAGTCATAAATTCATTATTCATAGGACATTAATTAAAATATTATTGATAACTTTCATATACATAATTATTTTTAAAATATAAAGTATCTTCAACAGAATCATACTGAATCAGAAGTCTAAATGAACTATGTCTTGAAGGGTACAAAATGAAGAGTATTTAGTGCCCATGATAGCCGTGATTACACAATATGTTGGATGTGGTTTTGTTTTGTTTTCTTTTGTTTTGAATCAGTTTCACTCTCACCCAGGCTGGAGTGCAGTGGCACACTCACAACAACCAAAGCCTCTACCTGCTGGGCTCAGATGATCCTTCTGCTTTAGCCTTCCAGGTGGCTGGGACTACAGGCAAGTGCCATCATGCCCAACTAATTTTTTTTTTTTTTTAATTGTAGAGACAAGATCTCACCAAGTTGCCCATGCTGATCTTGAACCCCTGGGCTCAGGCAATCCTCTCGCCTTTGCCTCCCAAAGTGCTAGGATTACAGGCATGAGCCACCGTGCCTGGCCACAAATGGGTTTTTATTTTTTGAAATGCTAAACTAATTTTTTGAGGTGTCCATGCTTTATGATTCTGTTATTTCTTGCAATCCCTTTGGCTAAGAATCAAGATGTAATATGAGGAGAGTGTCCAGTATCCTCAAAGGAAATTGAGCCTTTGATAGTCAGACAGTTGAGAGAGAAAGGGCACCCTAATAAGAATTTGTTTCAGTAATAAAACAAAACTGAATTTGTTTTAATGGCAGAAAATCTTTCAGAGTTAGAAGCCAGCAAGGCAAAAACATTTAGAAAACATGTCCATAAGGGGAAAACTGGTTATAAACAACATGTGAAACCAAGGAAGTCACTTTCCTTTGTCAAAACAAAATAGTGGTTTTTATCACAGATATATTTCTAATATGCTTATTTCATTTCAGAGGTTTCAGGGTTATTGCATGAAGGTTCATAATGTGAAACTTTGCAGAGTGATTACTATTGTATTTCATTTTTTAGTTCACATAAAAGTTATCTCCTCCTACATCATGAGTTTTATAACTTTTAGTTGTAAAACATGGCCTTAAAATAAAAACCCACCAGCGAAAATTTAACATGCAATTTCCTTAAAAGCACTTTGACTCTAAAAAGATGCTTCTCTTACTTGAAGCCAAATTAACCAAAGAGAAGAAACCATCTACTAGGCTATACCAAAATGGTAGGGAGGATTTCTATCCTGGATATTCTTTTTCAGGAAGAAATTTTTACACCACTCTGTTAAGCTTGTGTTATTTTTTTGTGGAGGCAAGTTCTCACTGTGTTGCCCAGGCTAGTCTCCTGGGCACAAGCGATCCTCTCAGCTCAGCCTCCCAAAGTTCTGGGATTACAGGCATGAGCCGCCATGCCCAGCTAAGCTTTTTATAAGTATGTAAAATTTTACTAACCCATCCTAATAATATCTTCTTGTTTTCCCAATACGATTAGTTTAATCCTCATTTCTTCTCTTTCCAAGGTCTACTCCTATATACAGACCTGTTGGCCCATGACTTTTTCTACTCTGATCCAATAATCCTTCTACTCTGCCTTGCAATTTCGACAACATTCTTTCTCTCTTTAATATAATTATTTTAGAGTTTTCTTTCTGGAGTTCCAGTCACACATGGACTGGCATCAAAGAATGGATGAAAAGAAAGAATACAAAATTAAATGTTTTACTCATAGTAACTTTTAATTCATAGTTATTTTTAAGAATGTGAAAGAATAACAGTGACAATGAATTGTAAAGTACTCTTACAAGTTTAAGTTTTTTTGTCAGCAAGGATAATTAAGCAAGTGTTGCCTTCTTACCTGACCCATTCAAACAAGTATTTGGTTGAAAGAAAAATGACAATTTATGAAAATCATGTTGATATTATATGTTGAGAAAAAAAAATTATCCCCAAGTTAAGAGTTAGAATTGCTTCTTTGTGGCTTAAGAAAAATACCTGTTTAAAATGTCACCTTGTTACTTCCTTGGAGCTCTGTTTTGGGCTTCTGTTTGACACCATTTCAACACTTGACATTTCAACACTTGACCCAATGAGCAGAAGACACTGACCTGAATTCTATTTTTAGAGGGTCATTTTTGGTAAGCAGAATATGACGAACAGAAACAAATTAGCCCTAGCTTCTTTACACATTTAATATCTTAGCACAGAAACTAAATTGTCAATGTTTTGAAAATCTCTAACACAGAAATCAAGGTCAGAAGGTCATGGTATACAAGTTATAAAATTAATGATGTAGGTGGAAATAATTTTTATGTGAATTAAAAAAAGAAATACGATAGCAATCACTCTGCACAGTTTCATAGCATGAACCTTCATGCCATAACATTGAAACCTGTGAAATGATATAGACATGTTAGAAATATATCTATGATAAAATCACTATTTTTAGGGGGTTTGTCACCTATCTCTACCTGGTTACTTAGATACTATCACTTTCATTAAAATTTATATTCAGAAGAAACTGTTTCTGTGAGGGTCATTTGGAATCACTGGGGGTATACCTGCTAGATATGCAATCACTCTTTCTTTTATTCTCTCTATTTGCTTAAATCCTAAGTAGATGGATGTTTTGTTTGAGACTCACAGAAAAAAAAGATACATTTGACATCTTAACCCAATATACACATACATGCAGAAACACTCATATGTACATGTATGCATACATTCACACCCTTAATTTTTTAAAATACACAATAATGGCTATTCTTTGCATAATAAATTTTCATATTTTTCATTCTGTTCTATTTTATTTCATTAAATTGATATTTTAAAATTTACTTCAACACTCTCTAATATGCAGGAACATGCCTAAACTTTGAAAACACTGCCTTAATTTGTTCTTTTAATACATTTGTTTTCTTTAACACTCTTACTGGGTTTGAGCCAGTAGTTTTGAGTACAAATAAAAATCATTTTCCATGGATACTGGAACAAAGAACAAGACGCAACACAGAGGAAAGGTCATGTCAGGCCAACAAGGCCAACAACAGTGATTTAAACAGTTCATTTGACAAATGTTTTGGGCTGCTGTTCGGAGCTAGCTACTGCTAGGAGTTTAGAATGCTGTAAAAAATAAGAGAGAAAAGGCTCTTGTTTCCAGGGAATGTGTAGTCTTTTAGAGAAAAAGATACTTTAATAATCAATTAAACAGCGTGTGAGGAATTTTATTACCAGAGAAAGTATATTCTCTATGGGAACAGAGCAGAAAGAATCGAGTACAGAGAATGGGAGTCTCCCTACAGGAAGATGGGTTTCATTAATAAGCAGGACCTGAGTAGTATGTATGAGCCTGTGAATAAAAGTGGGTAGGCAGGAGGATTAGAAATAAAGTTGTAAGCAAAGAAGACAGAGTTATGCTCCCAGGTGACTCTGATTTCAAAGACTGATGGGAAGTGGTAGGAAAAATCTCCATTACTGATGCAGAATACAAAGAGAAATCTCCACTATTGGAGAAAAATCTCCACTGCTGGTACAGAATGCAGAGGAGTTCTAGGTCTGGACCAAAAATTCCACAGATAGTTATGAAAGAGCTCCCTAAGCAGGAGAAGAAAAGCCAGAAGAGTAGAATGTCACAAAGCTAATGTTAGATAGAAAGGAATGAAAAAGAGACGTGAATGAGAAAAACACTTAAACATAACTGGATTAAAAATCATCCACTAAATAGGTCAATGCAGGTCTTTGCTAAACCTGGAAAGAATAGTTTAAGTGTCATGGTATAAGTGAAAACCAGGTGATGATGCACTGAAGAGGGGCTGGAGGTGAGGAAATGATAATATTAATCAGTACAACACTTCACTTGATAATTTGTTGTGATGAAAAGGAGGGGTAAAGGACAGTTGCTGAAGATGTACGTTTCAATAGCTTTGGGGGGTACAAATAATTTTGGTCTGGGCTATAAGTGCACCCAGTAGCTCCACCTGTACACAGTGTACCCTATAGGTAATTTTTTGTCTCTCCACTTCTTCCCCTCCTCCCGTTTCTGAGTCTCCATTGTTCATTACACCATTCTCTATGTTTATGCATATCCTTAGTTTAGCTCCCACTTATAAGTGAGAACAAATTATTATTGCCAATACAAGAATTCAAAATTACTTGATAAGTTTCTATCCATTGTAGCAATTGTTCTTATCCATGCTTAAATTGTATGAGGTATGACCCATGGAAACCTCTTCTAGTTACTGAGTCATTTTGACAAATCTTCAGTAGTCTTTGATGACTTTCTTGTTTTCAGATATGCAAAGTGTTACAAATAATTTTCTACACTTTCTGGGTCAGATCTGGGATGATTTTAAAAAAGATTTGACTTCAGGAACTATTTTTTTTAAGCCCAAAGGGGGAAAAATTGAAGATGCGAAAGAGAAAAAAGGAACAATATATAGAAGACATTTTCTGAGAGGGGTGCTCTTTGTGGAGTCCCAGAGCTTGGAATGAGGACTTCACTATAGATAGGAGTAAAAAAGGAGGAATGTGTGGAAGCAGATGGGTTTACGTTTATAGGCACAACAGTGGGAAGTTGAATAATTTTAGTCTATTTTCTATTTTCCCTTGAGTGGGTGGTAAATTCATATGTTGAATACAAAAGAGAAGGGGGGGGCGGTTCTTGAAGAGAAAAGGAGGAACCTAGTTCATCTTAATCCTTATTTTTTCTAGAATCTTCAAATTGAAATTCCTCCACTCACTGATGTTTTGAGTTGGTAATAATCCTCTTCCATTTCTAAAAATGTCTCTGACATTTTCCTGGAAACCCACACAATGTTCCAGGCCTAGTCACAACCATATTTCATACCAAAGTGGCCAAGTTGTTGTTTTAATTCAAAATGCATTCACAAATATTTATATAAAATATAATTTTACATGAATGCACAAATAATAGCGGCAGATTATATCTGCTGTTATATTTTGTTGTTCATGTGCCTTTTCCTTCTTCTTTTTTTATTGGTTAACAATACCCTATCTTCTCCTTCAAGGTAACTCTCCAATCTTTCACATATGTCAACAATCCAGCATATATTCTTGCATCTTTTTTCATGTTTATGTAATCATGTTATCAGTTAGATCCATGTCTGTTCTGCTCTTGCACAATTAATCAATCTCTGTGACATGAGTTTTGCAAAAGAGAAAAGAGTTAATTCACAAGACTGTCAAGCAAGGAGGTGGGAAAACAGCTCTCAAATCCACCTCCTGGATGATCAGGCTTAGGGATCATTATGGGTTACAGAAGTGGGGTGGTTTAAGGTATGGGAAAAGGTAATCGGCAGTGGGGCTAAATGAAATGAGAGGTTCGTTCTGCACAAGTGCATTTGAGATTCATGGCATTTCATAGGAGACATGTACAGAAAATTGCAGCATTAGCATAATCTGAGGATGGAGTTTTTGGTCCTCTAACGTCAAAAGGCCACCTCAGACACTTTGCACAGGCAAAGTTGAAGGGTTGGCGGTCTCCACCAGTTTGAACTGGACAGAAGCTGGCCCAAATTCTTGAAAAACAACTGAAGTGAACAATACCATTTGTTATTTATGTTATGAATGTTTTCTATAATGTAGTCAGTGACGGTTAAGTTTCCGTGTTCAGCCACCAGGGCTTTAGCCTTGTGGAGAATGGGAAAACAAACAAACAAACAAGCAAATAAAGGAGACCAAAAGCAAGCAGAGTAGACAGACCTGACCAAACTAAAACCTCATTTTCATCATATATAAACATATTCATGTACATACATAAATGCCTATCTACCTGTCATCTACCGCTCACCTATCTTTCCATCTATATATGCACAAATGTATTTCTTACTGTTCAAACTGAGATGACCATATTTGTTTTTTGTGAATTTTCTTCATGAAAATATTAGAGAATTTTTCTAGTCAATTGGTGCAATTTTATTTATTTAAAAAATAGTGGGCTATATACTGTTCTAGAATGTGAATACAACATAATTTAGTCAACCATTTTCCTGTTGACTGACATTAAACTTTTCCTTCAGAGTTTTGCCACTATGAATCATATTGCTATTAATATTTTTGTAGCTATATCTGTATGTAATGAAGCATTTATTATTATGAGATAAGTTCCCAAGAAGACTAGTTCTAAGGTCAAAGGCATATTCACTTTCTATTTTAAAAGATGTTGTCAACTGCTTTCTTGAAAATACTGTCAAACTTGACATTTCCACTACCAGGGGAAATAATATCCTTTTCCAGGGCTCTCACTAAGAAGGCATACTTTTCTCTCTCTTTTTAGAAAATGTTTGCAAGACAAATAAACATAGAGCGATATTTTATTGCTAGTCTAATTTTCATTTTTCCAATTATTAAAGCAATTGAACATCTTTTCATGCATTTTGCTTTTTGCAGTTTACTCTTCTATGAATTATTCAACTAATATCCTTTGCCTATTTATTCATTTGAGCTTTTTGTCTCTCCTCTAGTTTGTAAAAATTTTTTGTGTTATATGTGTATGTGTGTATGCATGTGTGTATGCACACGTGTGTATTGGTATAAGTGTCTGTGCTTACCATCTGCATTACATAATTTTTTTCTGAATATTTTGTTACTTTAACTTTGAGTCTGCTTCTGTTTATAAATCACAAAATACATTTTTCAGTAAGTTTTTTTCCTTTATTATATATAATTTTTCAGTCTTGTTTAAGAATGTCTCCCCTACTCTTTCTGGATATACAGTCTCCTATATTTTTAATAAGTCTTTATTTTCCCTTATTTTATATTTAGTTCCTTAATGCATCGAAAGTTTGGGTTTTTTTATATGTGGAAGGGTCTGTGAGTTGGTTTATTATACAACTGCCCCAAATCCTGCCCTCCTGGCATTTTTCTGTTAACAAGGGTGGAAGATAATACTTGATTTTATTGGCTTTTTTTTTTTTTTCAATTTGGGGCCATATCACCCTGGTTGGGTTATAGGGAAGGCATCCTTTTCTGAGTAAAAACAAAAACCTGTTTTTTTTTAAAAAAAGAAAAGCCCATGAGGTCTTCTTTTTCTGTAATCTTTTCCCTTTCTTTATGTCTGTAATGTGGGTATTATGACTTTGGTTTCTGAAGTCATCTTACAGCGATGAGAATGAAAGCCACATAGTAAGGATGGTGGAACAGAAAGATAGATAGAAAAAGGATTGTGTCCTTGAGCAGCTGACCTGGAATGAATCACACTCCACCAGGCTTACATGAAAATACAAATTTTCATATGTTTACTGTATCACAAGATTTCTGTTACTCAAAGCTGAAGGAACAAACATATATTTTCTTCCATAAGAATGTGACTGGTTGTTCTATAACTCATCTTTTTTCCCAAATCTAAATGCCATCTTTTAAATTATAACATAAATTGAAATCAATGTTTTGATTCTCTATTTTGCTCCACTGAGTTGTCTATTTATATATCATTGGCATATTTATTTAATTCTGATAACTTACATGTGTATACATACACACACATTTTCATAATAATATTTTGACCATTCCATTGCCTTGGCTAGGGCAAGAGTATTTAAATCTATTTATTCTTTGGAGAAACTTTCAAAAATTTCAACCAGTTTGCAAAGGTTCAGAGTAAGGCATTACACGGGATGGTACTCTGGAAGAAGTGAGTTAAGAAAGGTAACTACTGCTTTGTGATCAGAAGATTGTCATTTCAGTCCCCACCTGTTAAGTGTTTACTCTACACATGTTCTTTTTATTAACCCAGACTCTCACTGATTTATCTATAAAATTAGGACTTGGAAGCAGATAATCCCTGGAGTTTCATACAGCTCTAATTGTCTATGATTTCATGAGTCTCTGGACTATATAACATTTATTTGTAACTATTACATTACTTCTCCCTATAATAATGAAAATATCTGTAATTAAAATCCATCATTTTCAAATAAAATAAGTTACTTGTATAATTATGTTCAATCCTAAAAACTAAAATTTATACACACATTAACTTTCATTCTCCTTTCATATTTGGGAGGGCACCTGGTGACCTAGAAAAAGAGGTAAATTTAATCTGATTTTTAAAATTATGGGTAGCTTCATGCAGGTCTTATCCTTGGTAGTAGAAAATAGGCAGGTAGTTAGCAAGATCTGTAATTCTGAGAATAAACTATCGTATGGATAAAATGTTGGGCTCATATTTGGGTGAGAATAAACTTTGAGCAGGATTGGAATCTGCACTACTACATGGAGAGCTGGTTGTACTCAGCTGTTGACATTTCTTTTTATCCTTGTTATTATCTTCATTTTCTCACACATAGAGGCAATCAGACAACTTTTTGAGAATATAAGGATGTAAAAGGTCAAATCATATACCCTTCTAACAGACCTTTTTATTTACAATATGGGAAAAATTAGATCCAGCTAATAATTTTAAGCATTTTATAGTTCCTATCTAGAATATCTCAAGATGTTCATTTAAAATGAATATGAAAAATCATTTAAAATTAAGGAAAGTATTTATACTCCTTCCTTTCAATAAATGCTACAAATTGATTCTGGTTTTCTAGGTCATGGTTCTTCTCTAGGGTTAAGACAAATGGATCGACCAGGAAATTGAGTCATTTAAAATTTATTTCCCTTTGTTTAACTTTAGGGTGGCTAGAGAATTTTGGCTATCCTAATTCATCTTCAAATTTAATTTAAAAAATGATAACTAATGATCTCAATTCAAACAATTTGCAGAAGCTCACAGTCTTATAAATATGTATTACAGTAAGAATGATTTATAGATAAAGGACTTTTTTTTCTGGAATGTTCTTATAGTAGAAAGGGTATGAAAGGTCAGACTGCTGGATTCTATTCCTATCTCTCTTTCTCTGTCCCTGTCACTTTATCTTTGTCTTTGTTTAGGTTATTAATATTAACACCACCCTAGGAAAATGTAATTCAGAGTAGACAGGATGGAAAATGGGACTACCAGGATACAAACTCGACTATATTTTTCCTCTTATTACAAGGTTAAAACTATCATGGGACTGGTTTTCTAGTTTTTCATTTCTGAGCTTCATTAAAGGAAATGCATAGGATCTACTGCTTTTCCCTATATTCCACCAGGTGTGTGAAAGTCCGCGGAAGAACCTGCTATTACAGCACCATTTGAAAAGGAGGAAGCAGGAAGCTAGAAGTAAACAAAGTATAGGGTTGATACATAGTGTTTACAAAATTGCCCCACCATTGTCATTGATGTCACATGAGATAAGCTTTAGAGAATTAAACCCAGATATGACACAAAGTTAAAGAAATATTTAATGAAGCCAATGGACATTGGAGCTTTTCTGGACCTCCTGACAGGTAAGAGCATCTTGGAATTTTTTAGACTCTAGAGTCTTCATGCTTTTAACTTACTAGTTCTGTGACATTAGACAGGCAACATGAACTCTCCCCAACTCATTCTCCTCATCTGTAAAATGAGGTTAAAATAAGAATAGTATGTTTGCATTATGGGAATTTATGAAGAGAAATGAGACTTCATGTATAGTACATAACATGATGCCTGTGCAGGGCTAACATTCAATAAATGTTGACTATCATCATCATAGCAACTATACTTGTCGCAGTCAGTTGGAAACAGGGTTAATGGAAGCCATCAGAAAGCTTTCTCATTAACACTGGGACCACCGATTCTGCTTTCCTTCTTGTGGAAGTGGTATAATACTCCCACATCATTTTCTGACTCTTTTTGGTCCATGAAAAGCTAAGAAGGAAAACCAGATATTACTTGTTCTATTGTTTTCTCCTCCAACTAAGTGAGGTGAGCAACAGTACAAAACCTGATGTAAGGTATATGAAATAATTCATAAGATGCACTTTTCCTCCCTTTCTACCCAAGTTGTTCAGATCTTATGAGGTGAGTTAAACAATGTATAAAATACATAGAAGCAAAAAAATTACTAAATATGTTATCATAAAATGGCATGATCTCTACTTATCTACTGCTTACAATTCACTCCTAGAAAACTGGTGCAAAATGCTGAATTCCTTGAAGACTTTCAGAAACTTTATGCACATGATTTGTGTTTATGAAAACTGAGGTAGAGAGGTAATATATCTTGCCCAGCTTTATGGAATTATTAAGTGGGATCCAAACAGTTCTGTTAATCAACACTGCCCCTAATGAGGAGTTAATGCTTTATTTTACTTTATTTTTTCTGAAACAGTGAAAAAATACTTTATTTAAGAAGAAAGTTGCACTTCTCATTACATACATATTACCACTTATTTAAGGAAAAATTATTTACAATTCTATTTTTAAGACAGTTTCTCTGGTTTAAATCTGTTAATTTTAGAACACAATTTAAGTATAGTGGCTATTTTTAAATACAACACCAAATTGAGATAATCATTACGACCCTCTTTTTCAGAAAAAAGTAGATGATTATAATCTATCTTCAACAGTTCCTTTTGAAAAATTAGGCATGTTAGGAGAATCTTTATGTATAGGAACTTGTATTGTGGCATCTCCACTGGGGCTATATTATTGCTATTATTAGGGATAATGATAATAATAGTTCTAATTATTGCACAATATTATAGTAATGCTTTATTTTATGTGTTTTTTTGTATTCCTTGGGGGAAGTTGTCTAGGAAGTTTCTTTAGTTGTTTACCTTTTCTTGGCATAAATACATTAATGATACAGAGAATGTTTTTAATTTTTCAGAGGCTTAAGAAATGAATTGGACCAGTGTCGAGCACAGCATATTTTCCCTATTCTCCATCCTCTCCACCACACTGTTACTTACTCTTTCCAGTTTGTAGTAGGCTACTGCTTTTTCTAAGTTTAGTGATTGCATGGCCATTGATAAATTTTTAGATTTGAATTTATTTTAAGAATAAACATATCCTAAAATGAAGATGCCCAGTGTCCATTAGTTGATTAATGGTAAGAGAAAGGGTTGTAAATTATACTGTAGGAATTGGGAAGGTGTCAGGGATGTAGGGAAGTTATAAGTCATTTAAGACATTTTAAAATCATTCTGCCCTACTTATGAGGATAACATAAAATACAAGGTAAGCTGTTTTGACTATTAACTAATTGTTCCAGAAATCAGTATTATATAAATCATTTTTTGAAGTCTATTTTTCTTTTAATCTATGGGATAAAAATTTTAGGTAGTCTACAAAAGAGGTGCGTCCATTAATATCTAATTGTAATCAGGAATGGATATCTGCTTAGCTAATTTTTACTTTCAGATTGATATTATATAATATTTACTTAAGGTAGATTGAATTAACTTAAAACAAAAAATTCTTAGCATATAAGAATTCATAAGGAAGACTGACATTTGTTTATGAAATGTGATCAATGAAGTGGGCAGTATTTCTTTGGAATTTTTTCCAGACAGCTATTGCAAATGAACCCGATTTCAGAAATGCTGGGTTAATAGCACTGCTGTAGAGAATTAACTTCGTGAAAGTTTATATAGCTTGCTAAATGGTGCTTAATAGTGCCTAACTTCTCAGATAACTGTATTCAGCAATGGCTAAACAGCAATTAACAACTAAAAATGATGCACAGTTTTCTATGAAATAGCGGAATGGATGAAAGAGAAAGAAACAAGTTGTTGGTTGAGAAAGAAAAACAAACAGAAAACAGAATAAATCTCAATGAGAGAGTTCAGTGAGCCAGCCACTGCTACACATGAGTCAAGAGGCAGGCCCTGGTTAGGTAAATATGCTCCAAATGGCCACCTTCTTCATGAAATATGTTCTAGTCTCTCAGTTTGCACTAATTTTTCACTTTTGCCATTTCACAGAACTATGTGTACCTCTATTTATTACTTGATTCATTTGACTTTTGAATGTCAATTGTTTGCAAGTCTGGCTCTGTACTAACCTGTGTATATCTTGGGAGTGGAGGCGATGTCTTATTTGTCTTTGAATGCATTAACTCTCACAACAATAGACACCTGAAATATTGAGAGAATCTAATAAAATTAACTAAATAAATAGGTAATACTTGGGCAGTAATTTGTCTTTGCTATAGTCCATTAGATAAAAACTACAAAAGAAAATCAGCACAATAAAGCATTTTTAGCCCATCATCCAGTTAAGAGATAGAGGATTATAATTAATTAAATTAGTATTCTTTCTCAATATTCATTAAGTTCAATTGCTTCTTATGTGGGCTGAAAAGAATGGTGCCTGCTTTCCAAGTGTGAGTAGTAAGGGATACACAATCAGGCAATCATGAAGAATGATAAAAAATAATAATAATAAGTGAGATGCTCATACAAAAGTTCATATTACCTAATTTAATTTTTATATTATAAATCTTATTAATAAGCAATATTGCTACGATGGAGGCACTGGTGGCAGACCCTGAGCTTAAGCCTGTGGCAAGAATTTCGCCTTTTTTTTCAAGGAGCTAACATATCTAGGAAAGGAGACTGGTCATAGGATGAGGAGACAGTGCAGTAGGTTTTATAATTGCAATGACTTAAACTGATGACCATTTGAAAAAAGAAAACTGAAATGTATTCATTGCATACATTTCTTCAAATCTATAAAAGGTTTAGTGAATTACTACAGAAATACAGAGAAAGGAATGGTAAATTATGTCTGAGCAAGCAAGTTTCAATGAAAAGAAGAAATTTGAATTACGGTTTCTTCTACCTGGAATACTAGTCTTCTGATATTTTATCAGGTCAGAAGGCTGGTATTCCAGGTAGAAGAAATTGCATCAACAATGGTGCTGTGACATGGCTGTATTAAGAATGGCAACTAGAGAGTTGCTGTGATGGGCAATAAAAAGCTATAGATAACTTCTGAACAAATGCATGGAATTATACAAAAAGAATTAGAACTATGTAATTCTGGTGCAACAGGATGCATATATTGGCATTGAGAAAGACAGGAAGCAGGGACAAGTATGATAAGCCATTGTCCTAGTAATAAATAGCTCACCAAAGTAGACTAGTAGTAGTGAAACAAAAATAAAGAGGGATGAAAAACAAGAGATCTCTAAAAGGTATTATTCATATTTTTTAGATTCAGCTTCAACAAAATTATGATCATTCATACAACTATGGGGAGAACAGAAAAAGGAAAATTCTTCAGGGAGTAGGGATAAAACATTTCAAATTGGTAGAAGTTGACTTTGACATGACTTTAAAATCTTGAAAAGGTGACTAGAAGACATTGTATATGTGGTAGGGCTTTTGGTACTGAAGACAAATTTTCGGGCTCTTAATGGAGTTGGTGATTGAACAACTGGTGTTGACTAAACCCTCCAAGAGATGAGGGAGAGAGCCTGAAGAGAAGGGAAGGAAGATCCTATTTATTATCTATATAGTTGGCTATAAACTGAATGTTTTAGTTCCTCACCCCCATCCCAATTCAAATGTTGAAATCCTAACCATCCAGGTAATAGTATTAGGAGATGGGGTCTTTGGGAGGTATTCCAGGTAGGAGAAATTGCATCAACAACGGGGTCATGGGGGCAGAACACTCATAAATGGGATTAGTGCCTTTATCAAAAAGGCCTGGAGAAAATCATTTTCCCTTTTTACCCTGTGAGGATACAAAAAGGCACCACCTATAAACCAGGAAATAGGCCCTCATCAGACCTCAAATCTGCTGGTACCTTGATTTGTGGACTCCTCCAGCCTGCAGAACTATGAGAAGTAAATTTCTATCATTTATGAAGCACCCAGGCTAAGGTATTTTGCTATAGCTATCTGAATGGGCTAAGACATAGTTCAAGGCCCTATGTCAGGCATTTCATTTATGTTATTTAAACAAGTTTAAAATTAGAATCCTAGAGAAAACTGACACTTATTGAATGAATGAGTGCAAACTGGAGAAGCCACCCTTCGTGGCAGCTGCATAGAGACACAGCGGTTTCTTAGCAGGAATGTTGCTGGGCACAGGGGCTACCCTGGAGGATTGCAAGGAGAAACAGTCTATGGCTGAGTATCTACAGGAGGGAGCAAAGAGCGAGAGTTTATTTGCCTAGTTCTCTTGCTGTTTTGCTTCTCATTAGACAAAGTTTACACTTTGTGGGTGTTAACTTTCTAGTATCCTGGGATACATATGCAGCTCTTTCTCTAGAAACTCAAGGTGTCAAATCCCCTTCTATGATGTGGTATTTCATCGGTTTGGAGGTGGAAGGAGAAGAGAGAAGTTCTGGTCATGTAGCAGATTGGACTGGCTGTGCACAAGCAAACAGGGCTAGAAGGCTTGGCATTCCTTGGTCAAAGAGACTGGCTGACCGCAGGTGGGGAAATTACCCAGTAGACGCCACTCAACATGGCAGCTTCAGACGTGCACCAGTGTGGCGGGGACTACTGGCACTGAGGGAATCTGAGAAAGTGGTCTCATAAAATAACCTAGATTTTAAAAAACTACAACAGGAAAGCAATTAGCAGAGATGTGTAATGGAGATTTGTCGGGAATTCTGTCAAATGTAGGTGAACCCAAAAATCATGGTGATTTTAAGTTGGATTTAAAAAACAAGCATTAGCTGGGTTCCGTGGCTCAGCCTGTAATCCCGCGCCTTTGGGAGGCTGAGGTGAGTGGATTGCCTGAGCCTGCTGGTTCGAGACCCGCCTGGGCAACTTGGCGAGACCTCATCTCTACAATAAATCAAAAATTAGCCGGGTGTGGTAGCACGCGCCTGTAGTTCCAGCTACTTGGATGGCTGAGGCGGAGGGATCGCCGGAACCCAGCAGGTCGAGG
>CAUYQG010109157.1:0-14513 GCA_963574415.1 Tarsius wallacei | reverse complement strand
ACGCCCGGCTAATTTTTTTGATTTATTGTAGAGATGAGGTCTTGCTTGCCCAGGCGGGTCTCGAACCCGCGGGCTCAGGCAATCCACTCACCTCAGCCTCCCAAAGGCGCAGGATTACAGGCTGAGCCACCGAGCCCGGCTGTATTATTATTTTTTTAACCAACATTTTATTATGAAAACTTTCACACACTCAGCAAGTTTGAAAGAATTTTACAGCTAACACCATTGTAAGCCCACCTAGATTCTGCCTATTAATATTTTACTATAATTGTGTAATACATATCTGTCTATCATTCATCCATACCGCTGTCCATCATTCCATCTTATTTTTAGTGCATTTCAAAGTTACTTTTCAGACCGTAGTTCACTTTCCCATAAATGCTTCAACAGATGCATATCATTAACTAGAGCTCGATATTTTAGTTTTTTCTTTGGAGATTATATACAGTCTAACTGTATATTTGCTGAGTAAATGTATGCACACCTCTGTAACTCAAACCCTTATCAGATATGAAATAATACCATTATTCCAGAAGATTCCTTTATGCCAACTTTCCCATCAAACCCCACCCCCATCTTCCCAGAGACAACTACTGTTTTGATTTTTTTTCCTTCCAGAGATTAATTTGTTTGTCCTAAAACTAATGGGATCATACAGAATGTACACTTTTTTTTTTGAGTCAGAGTTTCATTCTGTCACCCATGCGGGAGAGCAGTGGCACACTCATGGCCACCACAGCCTCGACCTGCTGAGCTCAGGCAGTCCTTCTGCCTCAGCCTTCCAAGTAGCTGGAACCACAGGTGCACACTACCACCCCTGGCTAATTTTTTGATTTATTGTAGAGACGAGGTCTCACCAAGTTGCCCAGGTTGGTCTCAAAACTCTGGGCTCAGGCAGTCCTCTCTCCTCTGCCTTCCAAAATGCTAGGATTATAGGCGTGAGCCAACATACCAGAATGTACACCTTTTTGTGTAAAGCTTCTTTCACTAAGCATAATGTTTTTGAGATTCGTCCATGTAATTGTATGTATCAGTGATCTTTCATTATATGAATTTATATGAATATACCATAGTTTGCTTATTTTTCTACTGTTGGACACCTGGGCTGTTTCCAATTTTTGACTGTTATAAATAAAACTGTTTTTTTGTGTTTTTTTTTTAATTGGAGTCTCACTGTAGCCCAGGCTAGAGTGCAGTAACATGCTTACAGCCACTGTAGCTTCAACCTCCTGGGCTCAGGCAATCCTCCGCCTTAGTCTTCCAAGCAGCTGGAACTACAGGCGTGTGCCATTATGTCCAGCTAATTTTTTTTTTTTTTTAATTGGAATCTCACTCTGTTGCCCATGCTGGAGTGCAGTGGCACGCTCACGGCCACTGCAGCCTCAACCTGCTGGGCTCAGGTGACCCTTCTGCCTCAGCCTACTAAGTAGCTGGAACTACAGGCACGTGCCACCATGCCTGGCTAAGAAGATAGATTTCAGCAGGTTAAGCAGGGACAACAGCAAACCTTGGCCCACAAGGTAGTTCAGTCACCAAGATGAAGAATCCAGGAGACCGCAGCCCCTCTTGAATGTTTCTGGGGATCTCAGGGCGAGGAACAAGGAGAAGAGGCTGTTCCTGAAAGGGCAGCTTCTGGCAGTTTATCAGGCAGAGTTGGCCACAGGCAGTCATCAGCAGAGCTCGGGGACTATAATGGAACCGTCTCATTCTTCCTGCCCTTCCTGGTGCCTGTGTCCCTAGCCCCAGGAACCAAGACTTACCCCAGGGATAAGACGCAAATGGGAAGCTCGAGTCCCTGCGGCACCAAATGTATCTACAAAATTCTTTTCATCTTTGTTTTGATGGGTGAAGTTCAATGCCAGAATATTTGGTTTATGAGTCATGCTAATTACAGCTAGGGGGAAGTACCAGGAAGAACAACAGAAAGACGCATGTTCCTAAGAAATTATGCTGTGCTGGTTGCCCTGAACAGGGAGGTTATGTCCCAGGAGTGAGGAGGGAGCCCATGCCCCTCCTGGACAGTGTGGCTTTCTCTACCCCATCCCCCACCGGGAGGGTGCCCCTCACTGGCTGGCTGCACCCGCCCAGAGGGACAGTGTTGTCCTGTGGCTGGACAGGGCCCACCCAAGGCCTCCTGTACCATGTGTCTTTGCCTCCTTGGACATGCCCACTGGGGACCCCTCCTTTGGCATCGCAGAAGACTCCAGATGGCCAGAGGAAGAAATGGAGAGGAGAGGAGATGAGCGCCCCTGGGTAGCAGACCTGTGTCCTTTCTGCCTGAGGGGCATGCCCTGTTGTTGGCAGCTGAGAAGGCAGAACTTGGAACTTTGAGAAGCTCAGGTCTTAGCCACAGCTTGGATAGTTGAGCTCAGTGTTCCCAGCATGGGTGGTAGCATTAAAAACCATAGTCCCTGGGGGTGGAGACACAGATTTGAGTCTTGGATCTTCCATCTATTGGCTCTGGGACCTCCAGCACATCAGGAACCCCCCTGAGCTCTGCAGCTCTGAGTTCTCTCCATAGAACTGTTGAGAAGCAACCTTTGCTCCGTGCCTGCCTTGTGCGAAACACACAAATCTGTGGCGGCATCATCGTCATCATCATCATTGCCACCATGGTTATTGTTGGGTCATCTCTAAGAGCTTTTCCAGCATTACAGGTCTAAGGGGAGGGTGGGGAGGCTCCCACTCATCCTCAGCTTCTGCCTCTCATCTCCCTGCCTCATCCCTTCCCCTCTGGCTAGTGAGGACATCGAGCAGGACTGGAGGAGAATGCCCTCTCCCTCCCTGCAGCACACACACCAGTCAAGTGTGACTCTCTGTGATGCTGCCCACAGCTGCCCCGCCAGCCGGGAAGCATGTACTTGCCTGCACTATAAAAAGCAGAGGCTGAGCAGCCTCTAAGGACGTCATACGCTCCCTGGGGACCCAGGAAGTGGCTGGTAGTGGAGAAAACACAGTTTCTCATGGAATTTCTCATTTTCAAAGCTCAGAAGGAGAATGCTCTGGGGGTGTGGTATTCTCTCCATTCCTAGAAACTAGATGAGGCAGAGAAGGCAGCAAAAAATCACAGGGAAAGGTGGCCTCCTCCCTTCCTCCCTCCCTTCCAAGCAAGGACAGCTCAGGGAGACCCGTGAGTGCCTGAAGCACATGGAGGGTCCACAGAAGAACCAGACACGCATGGGTCCCAGGAAGCAGCCCAGGCGTGGCCCAGGAATTGGCCCAGTGGGGCCCAGGCTAACAGGTAGGGATCACACAGGCACCAGTAGAGGTGCCCCAGAGGGCTGAGTGGCGAGCAGCAGGTCAACACACACTATCCAGAGGCTCCTGGTAGTTCAGTGATGCCAGCCCCAGACCAGGGGCCACTCTCGGTGGCACAGGCAGCTCCACTTCCCAGGAAGGTCCCCAAGGAAGGAACACTGTTTTTTCCTAACCAAGCTGGATCCCCTTCGGAACACCAAGGCTGCTGGATGCGAAGACCAAAGACAACATTCCCTCTTCAGATCCCAGTTGGCCACAAACAGGACTGGACAGACCCAGCTGTCAGGTGGTCCAGGTGATATTGGGGTGGGGTGAGGGTATGCCCCCGGGTGGCAGTGGGCACGAGTACCGTTCCTCTTCCCGCCACACCTCCAGAAGGGAACCAGAAAAAAGTGAAGCAAAATAAACACACCACAAAAAACTAGAGGGAAGGTATGATTATTCCTGACAGCATCCCTCTGCAAAGCCCGCCTCCTCGACAGCCAAAGAGGGAGAGCCGAGATCATGGCTCTCGGCAGAGCCTGGTGTACAGAAGGGACTTAGAAGCTTCAGGGTTTGCCCTGGAATTTTGAGGCTTTCTGCCCCTTTCCACAGCTGCTAACACAGCCCCTCCCACTCCACTCAGCAAACGTCCGGGCCAAGGTGTCTGCTCAGCCCTGCTCTGGCCATCAGGCTGGAGCCACGAAGGCAGGAGCGGAGCAGGAGCACTGCTGGGTCCCTCCCGGCTCCATCCGCCCGCTGGGCCACCTACCTCCGTCCAGCCGGACTGCCAGCTGTGTCCTCCCACGGCCTCTGGGGCTCTCCCCACACGGCTCTTAGGGCATCTCCCAGCGGCAGAGCCTCGTTCTGGCCAGGTCGGGGGAAGCACAGACTTGTCAGAGGACACAGAGCAGGGGGGAAAAGTCCTCCGGGAAGAAGGCGCAGAAAAAGGGGGCAGGGAGATCCCAGCAGCAGCCGGTCTGGTCCCCGCACCTTTATCCGCTCAGCGCCCGCTCCAAGGTCTCTTCAGGCAGAAGCGGAAACACGGTTTCTCGAAAGTAAAGGAAGAGACGAAGAAAGTGGGACCAACGCGCAAAGAGCAAACCCCAGCCAGATGTGAGCGGCCGAGGAGCCTCCGACGCTCCCAGCGCATTTTATCCAAACAGCAGCCGCCGAGGATTAACTGTGTGTGCCCCGCCAGGCAGGGGAAAGCCAGCCGCTGCCCTCCTCCCGGCTGCCCTCAGGAGCCAGCCAGGCTGGAGTGGGATGGCCACCACTGTGTGTCTGGAGATCCACCAGATGTGGAGGGGGCTGGAAACCCAGGACAAGGATGCCCCGTGTAGGATGGGGGAGCCCAGGAAGGCCAAGAGCTCCCAGTTTCTTGGCAGCAGGGGGTGGGCTTCAAAGTGCTGGGGGGATCCTGTGTGGCCAACCCTGTGAGATCAAGTCTCAACAGTGGCAAATCTGGGACATGCCATGCACTGGGGGCTCCACCTGGGGTCCAGGGATCACAGACAGGTTGGGGGAATCTGTGAGCCCCCTACCACAGAATGCCAAATTGTGTGAATATGCATGTGCATTTTTGGAAAGTGATGGTCCATTGCTTTGTTCAGTCTTTTTATTTTTTATTTTTTTACGACAGAGTCTTGCTCTGTTGCCTAGGTTGGAGTGCAGTGGCACAATCATAGCTCACAGCAGCCTCCAACTCCTGGGCTCAAACGGTCCTCCAGCCTCAGCCTCCTGTGTAGCTGGGACTACAGTCACACACCACCATGCCTAGCTAGTTTTTTAAATTTTTTTTTTTTTGTAGAGATGAGGGTCTCACTATGTTGCCCAGGCTGGTCTTGAATTTCTGGCTCTAGAGATTGTCTTATCTCAGCTTCCCAAAGTGCTGGGATTACAAGCATGAGCCACCACACCCAGCTTTTAGATCAGAGCCTTGAGACCTCTGTGACCTAGAGGTTAGGAAGGAACTCCTGCCCTGAAGTTCTAAATTTTCCAGAGAACAACACGAGTGCATGGGTACGGCCAAGGGTGAGAGGAGGGGCTTCAGCATTCCTCGGTCTCTATCAGGCCTCTCATTCCTTGATAGGAAAAGCTGACATTGTCTCAATCGTATACACATATTTTTTCTGAACAAGTCCCTTAGCCCGCCTGCCATCCTGATCGCTGCATCAGGCTTCTCCTGAGCCATCCCTGGTGGGGGCCCAGTTTTCATCCCCAAACTCTGAGTCAGACCAGTTGGTTCTGGAAACTTATCATATCACTAGAAGAGGAAGGATTTGGCCAGAGAAACAGAACTCTGCTTGGATGATAACAGTGCTCCTTCTTTTTTGATTCTTCCCAACCCCTGCTCCCATGTTCTCTCCCATTGCTCCTGGCCTGGCTGTCATACCTGCACTTTCTGTTTTGTTCTCACTCCTCCGAGGGCCTCCCTCTCTCTGGCTCCATCTGGACAGAAGGTGTGAAAACAGGGATGCCGGTTTGGGGCGTTTAGGGCAAAACAAATAGGCTGCATTTCATTCTTCCTTACCTTGGAATTTCCTCCCATCTGCTATACCAACATCTGGGAAGACTAAGAGAATCCAAGAGGAGAGGAGGAAGAGATGCCCACAGGTGAGGCCAGCCTCCAGGTAGAACTAAGGATGAGGGAGATGGGAAGGGAAGAAGAGGCATCTGGGCGAGGGAGGCAGCTGGTAAGCACCCAGCAGCCACCCCACAGAGACCTTGGCTACACGTGCCAACCCCCTCCTGGGAGTGGAGGGAGAAAGGCCCAGCCTCCAGTGCCCAGGGAGAGCTTAAAGGGCATGGCAGCAACATTAAGTAAACACTACTTAATCCACTAGAGATGTGGCCTCTGCTAGACTTAGAGGACTCAAGGGTTGCTCGTGTTCTTGGCATACGTAACTGAGGCTTGGCAAAACCTCCATCCCTGGTTGCTTATCGATACAGGAAAACCCAGAGATAAGGTCGTCTTCATTCCTGTAAGTGACATGAGAAAGTTTCCTAGTCACCAAGAGCAAGGCCTAGCACATGGATTGAACTTCTCTTAGTTTTTTTGTCCTCAAATAGCCCTTGCAGCAGGGACACCAGAGAAAACAAAAGTCCCCACGAGACCTTTGTCCATACATCAGAGAATCTGGACCTTTCCTGGAATTCTCATGAACTGGGAACTTCCTAAATGCAATGAGAAAACTTCTCATTGCCCTACCCGGGAGCCTCAGACTTAGTGAAGTCCTGGACTGACACAGCTCAAGAGAGAAAAAGATGCAGAAGATGGAAGATTTATTCTTAATCTTTAATTGAGGATGGCTTCGTTGTTGAAGAACTGAAGGTTATCTCAGTCAGGTGTGGTGGCTCATACCTATAACCCCAGCTCTTTGGGAGGTCGAGGAGGGAGAATCACTTGAGGACAAGAATTCGGACAACATAGCAAGACCCTGCCTCCACAAAAACTGGAAAAAAAAAAACATTAGCCGAGTGTGGTGGCACATGTCTGTAGTCCCAACTACTCGGAAGCAGAAGTAGGAAGATCGCTGGAGCCTAGGAGTTTAAGGCTGCGGTGAGCCGTGATCTACCCACTGCACTCCAGCCTGGGAAATAGAGTCAGACACTCTCTCCAAAATAAATAAATAAATAAAATATAGTTTGCTTGTTTTTTTTTTTAAGTCAGAGTCTCACTCTGTCGCCCAGGCTGGAGTGCAATGGCACACTCGCGGCTACCACAGCCTCGACCTGCTAGGCTCAGGCGATCCTTCCAGCTCAGCCTTCCAAGTAGATGGAACCACAGACGTGCACCACCATGCCCAGCTATCTTTTTTATTTATTGTAGAGATGAGGTCTTGCCAAGTTGCCCAGGCTTGTCTCGAACCCCTGGGCTCAAGCAGTTCTCCTACCTCTGCCTCCCAAAGTGCTGGGATTATAGGCATGAGCCACCATGCCTGGCTAAAATATAGTTATCTTTAATATAATTCCAAGACATGAACTCAGAGGCCCTATATAGCACAAAGTTCTAGAAACACAGCCGAATGCTGAGCATCTCTTCCAGCCGCAGCCGACTCATCATCTTGCTAGGAGGCTTCAAGTCCTATGCCTTACCTTGATACCCAGCCCGGGGATGCTAGCAAACCTCACTGGACCTTAGTTTCCTTATCTATAAAGCAAAGATAAGCCCAGGGTCTCTTCTGTGGAACCAACAAGGCCAAATGTATTCAGAGAAAGATGCGGATATCCCACACAATCTATATCTTACCCCAATGGGTTTTGGGCACCTCCTCCCCCAGACACTTGAACATTCTGCAGTGGATAAAATGGATGCCATTAATAGCCTTAATAGTCTCACGATAGTTCAAGTCACATTGTTCTGTCAAATGTGTTTGTGCCAAATTCAAGGGGACACTAGGTTTTCAGAGATTTTCGTATTTGGAAGATTTGGGAGAAGTGATTGTGAGCCTGCAGTTTCTCACATGATTAATAAAAAAGTCGATGGAGCAGATACAAAGTGCTATAATGTTCATGATAACAATTGTTATTATAAATATAATTTTCCTTCTCTCCTCTTGGGATGAGCCCCCACATCTCCCAAGAGATTAGAAAAGGGATTACTCATTTTCCTTAAGGCAGAAACCGGGGGGCAGGAGAGAGTGATAGCAAATGTAGCAAAAGGAGCCCGGGGTTTCCCAAGATATTCGTGAGACAGATGGCTCAGAGGCGTGGGAAATTCCAACAAGCAGGAATTGAGGTCTGAGTACAGCTTGGGTGCCCCCATAATGGCCTGCAACTCAAGCCAGCAAGCAGTGGGCAAAGACCCATGAGGCCAGCGCCCAAAGAACGCAAGCCAATCTTCAATAAAAGAAAAAAATGTCACCAAAACAGAGAGCTTGCCAGCTTGCTAATGCTCTTTGTCATCAACTTCGCTTCTGCTTTAAAACTGTAAGTTAAAGATGGAAAACTTGGCAAGCAAGAGATGTTCTTATAGTCTGCTCAATTTTCTCCCAACCCAGCCACAGGCACCCCCAAGCAACCTGAGGCAGCGTGTTCTCTGTTCAGCAAGTACTTTCCTGTTGGGCAGAGTCCCTGTGAATGCTAGGGCAAGAGTCATGGCAAAAACAACAACAACAACAACATAAATCAAAAACAAAAGCCAGCCGCAGTGTCTGGAGGAGATTTCGTCAGCCCTGAGATGATGGGTCAGAAGTCAAAGCCAACCAGAGAGATAGAGCACCCTCCTTCCCCAAGGTTTCTCTTCTAGGCTCCCAGATGAGCTGTAAGCCAAGCCCATCCTGGAATTCCCTAGGAGTTCACACCTACTCAAGAGTGTCTGAGCCAAAACCCCTAAAGGCTTTCTGAACATTCCCAAGTGACTCCTTATTCTCAGACAAGGGCAGCTCATGGGATGTGAAGCCCCAGAGACTCTCAGGGGAAGGAACATACCCTGGAATTCCTGGCAGGGGAGGCAGCACATTTTGTGCCCTCCCCGATTTGCTAATTCTTTTTCCCTTTCTGGGCAAGTCATCGCCACTCACCGTGTCTGTTTTCTCTTCGCCGGAAAAAGCGATGTGACCTCGGATGAAGTCTGTAAGATACTCGGTTCCAGATAAGCACAGCATGTCATTAGCAGCACTGTGATTTTTCCTGCTGTGGCCCTAACTTCCTGCCTTCCCCAGCTATTTTGGGTCAGGCTGCTCAGCCATCCCACAAGGGCAGAGACTGGTATTGCAAACTTTTGAATTCCGTTGCAAAGTGTAGCAACGTGCAGGCTCAGATGGTGGCATCCCACTGCCAAGGGGTGGGGGTGGGGACAGCATCCAGAGATTCGGAGAAATTGCTGAGATGGTGAAGTGGAAACTTGGCAGCCAGACCCAGCCTCCCTGGCCACCGGCCCACGCTCGTTGCTCCCGGATGGCACTGCCCATGTTTCGAGCGGCTCGGGGCAGGTGGAGATCAGAACTGGCAGCTGCAAAGACAGACCAAGTTAATCAGCTTCTTTGTGGTCCTCACACTTGGAAAAACCATGAGTGGGAGAGTGTTCCCTCTCCAGGGGAGTCACGCCTTTCCATGGACGTCTCCCCAGTGATCAGGAATAGGAAACGAAAGTCTTATTTTGGCCATCTACGTCCCTTCTGACTTTAATCAAGCCTTTCAATCTCCCTATGCCTCAGTTTCTCCTTCTCTAAACACTTGCCCCCCTCTCTTGGCAGCAGATGCTTTCAGTTACAGAGAGAGAGGCAAAGATTGAATGATTATGCAATATTTTACTTGATAAATAAAATGAGAGGGCCCCCTGGTGGACTGCCCAGTTCAAAGCACTTAACTATGAAATGAATAAGTAAACACACGAATGAATGATTCAAGTTAAGAATCTGTGGTCTTCTATGGAGAGTTGCAGAAACTAAAGAAGAGAGTTCCAGAATGAGGCCATGGTGAAGTCTCTGATGATGCAAAGAACACAAGGAGAAAGGAAACCAATGAAAGCCCAACTGTGTTTGGCCATCAAATCATTGTTGACTTTAAAGAGAGTGATTTCACAGCACACACATAGGCCCCCAGAAGGGAATGTATGTTTGCTCACAGCATGCAAATACCCAGTATTCTTCTAGGAATTTATCCTACAGATATACTTATGGTGGGGCTCAGGTAAGTTAAGTTCAAGGATATGCCTTGAAGTGTTGTTGTAGTATTAACAGATATCCTCAAAAGACGTCATTAGCGGCTTGATAAAATGAATTTTACACAGTGGAACACCAAGCAGCTGTTTAGAGAATGAAGCAGCTCTCTATACAAAGATATGGAATAATCTTCAAACTATATTATGAAATGGAAAATTACCAAACCTTGCTGAAAAACATTAAAGAAACCCCAAATAAACGGAAAGGCAAAACATGGGCTTGGATCGAAGACTCAATATTATGAAATCTCAGTTCTCTCCCAACTAGCCTATAGATTCAAAGCAATTCCATTAAAAAACCCAAAAGGTTGGCGGGGGAGGAGGACTTGTCCTACAGCTTATGAAGTCTTATGAGAAAGAGGTAAGAGTAGCCAGGCGCAGTGGCTCACGTCTATAATCCCAGCACTGTGGAAGGCGGAGGTGAGAGGATTGCCTGAGCACATGGGTTCAGGACCAGCCCGAGAAACATAGCGAGACCTCATGTCTACGATAAATCAAAAAATTAGCCGGGTGTGGTGGCGCATGCCTGTGGTTCCAGCTACCTAGAAGGCTGAGGCAGAAGGATTGTCTGAACCCAGCAGATCGAGGCTGCGGTGGCCGTGAGCAGAATGCCACTGCATTCCAGCCTGGGTGACAGAGTGAGACTCCAACTCAAAAAAAAAAAAAAGAGGTAAGAGTGAGGATAGTGGGTATCAGAGAAGGTATGAAAAAATATATCGGTACACCATAATAGAAAGGTCCCCAAAAGACCCATGTGTCTATGAAAACTTGGCCTATGACAAAACTGGCCTTGCCTGCATATCAGTGGGGAAAGGATGGATTATTTCCTTAAAAACAGCATCAAGATGTTGGATCATCCACAGAAAAATAAATGTAAATGGTCAAAAGGTATAAGAGAAGATATACAACCTATCAGTAGTCAGACGAGAAGACATCTAATACCACCAGACTGGCAAAACTAAAATACCTGCCAGTATCTGTGGGGCAACTGGCTCTTTCATCCATTACATATGGTTTTATTTCATTTTCAAAAAGGTTAAAAGAGGCAGAAAGAGGATGATTAATACAATATTTAAGATTGTGGCTACTCTAGGGGGAGGAGAGAGTTGGGAATGAGAAGAACTATCTGGAGAGCTTTGAAGATACCATGAATAATGTGTTATTTTTTAACCTAAGAGGCATACAGGTGATACCTTAGTAAATAAAGGATTCTATCAATTTGAAATATAATAATAAGGATTGGCAGTAGCGAGAAACTGCCGGGAGGAGAGTGGGGAAGAAGGATTGACAGTAGTGGGAATCTGCCTGGGGAAGGGGGTCATACCTCATCAACAAGGGTACCTGCATAATGAACATTTGTATACCTAACCGTGAATTGTACCCCACATCTTTAAAACAAAAAAATTAAAAGAAAAAAATAAACATTAAAAAAAGAAATATAATAATAGTATTCTATGGGATATGGTTGGGATTCAGTTAAGCATGATGAAAAATATTAATGAATTCAAGAAAGGTTTACCCTCTCAGCCCCCCACCAAACATAAAAGTGCAGAATGGTGTGTTTAGCACATTTCCATTTAGTTTTTTAAAAATTTAAGATATATGTTTATGATTTATTTGTATATCATAAAATATCTCTCAGAGGAATCACAAGAAACTAGTTATAGTGATCGCCTCAGAGCAGCAAATGCAGAAGAACAGGGATGTGAGGGAGGGTGATTTTTCACCAGGCACCATTTATATAATTTGAATTTTTTCCCCTTGTGCATGTGTTACGTAAAGGAAGGCTTTTGAGAAAGCCAGACATGGTTGTGTGCAGCAGAACTGAAGGTGCAGACTGACAGAGGGCTGATGCACCCTCCACTAAGCTTTTCTGTGTGAGGCTCCATTGGCACTAGGCCTTTTCCAGAAGTTCTAAAATGGCTATCCCTGCAGGACTTTAGGACAGGGTCAGGAGGAACCAGGGATGCCTTTTAGCACAGTGCATTAAAAGAGCTTGGAGGCTAGGAAAGGATAGAAGGAAAAGGAGGGAACCCTTATTTGGCAGAGGGTTTGTTCATTGCAAGTTGGCAGCATGGAAACACCCCACCATCCCCATCCTGCTCTGGATGTTTCAGCCTATAGAGCTCCCTGATTCTGACTTCGGAATAATTGGTCAGCATTCCGGATGTGATCGGTTGGAAGGGGCAAGGAGAGGGTCTCTCCACCTCCTGAGAGACCACGAGGGTTGGAAGGACAAAGCAAGGGGGTCCTATCATCTCAGCTCGAGAAATTACAGCTCCTCTTCCCGGTAGCCTTCCCTCCACCTCACCCTCACCCGCAACGTAGGCTCGGCCAGCGTCCCAGAATAACGCCACGGCAGGGGGCCACTGCAGCCTGCGGCTCCCACCAACCCCAGGCGCTGGCCACAAAACTACAATTCCCAGCAGCCCCCGCCGCCGCCCGTGCGCAGCCGCAGAGCAGAGGCTGTCGGGAGCGTCGCGGGGCGGGGCGAGTGCGCGCCAGGCGGAAGTCAGCCGCCCTGTCCGTCCCGGTCCTGCCCGCCGCCAGGCCCCGCCGCCCGCGGGCACCGGAGCCAGGCCCTCCGCGGGTGAGTGACGGTTTGCCCGCCGCCGCCGGCGCCTTCCCCCCTCCACGGGCCCGGCCCTCCGTCCCGGAGCCTGCCGCTGCCCTCCGACCCCGCCGCGTCCCGCCCCTTGACCCCCGCAGGCTCCCTCCCCGTCTTACCCGAGCGAGACCCCTGGCCTCTGACCTGCGGACTAGGCCGGGACGCCTCCCTCGGACCCTGAGGAAAAGCAGTCCCCTTCTTCCGACTGCCGGTGGACGCCTCCTCCCTCTCCCTCTGATTAGTGTGGGGCACTCCCGAAATAGGGACCAGCTACCCCTGGGAATGACCCTTTCCCACCTCCACCCCCGACTTCAGATACCCTTACTCTTCGGGGCCTCTCCTGACTGATAGGGGATCCTTCCCCTCTCCGACTAGGTGTTTACTCTCCCTGCCCGCATCCAAGGTTGAGGCTTCTTCCAGGCATCCCAGCTCACTCTCCATCTTTTTGCATGCAAACTGTCCACCTTCCCCACCATGTTGGTCCCACACGCCCCCGCCCCCGCCCCACCCCTTCCAGGCCATCTGGTCTGGATCCTGCCTGGCGCCTCCGTGCTTGGCGCCTCCGCTCCTCCTTCTGAATGGTCTTTGCATGCCCTCTGTGCCCCTAGGCTTGGCACCGTGCCTCTGTGACCACTTTCCATCTGCCTCCAGCAGACAGGTCCCTCTCCCAAGCACCTTTCCTCTTTAGGGACCCTGGAGAAACAGTCTTTTAGCACCGTAGCTCCGTTTCTCACTCCTGTTTCAGGGTCGTATGCACAACAGCTTTTCCTACCACATTTTCAATGAAGCATACCGTTGGGAACATGAGTCTGTTGGTGTCATCTGAATCTGGCTGGCTCTCCGGTATAAGGGCCAAAACTTGAAAAAAGCGCCAGGTCACCGAAGGTTCCCGAAAGGAAGCATGAGCTGCAGCCCTTCTGGAGCTGCGGTTCTTCCTCTGAGGGGCTTTGTTGGGAAAGGTCCTCCTGGCTAGGCCACAGCCCCTCCCTCTAGCTCCACCCCCAGGCCTCCCACCTGGATAGTGCGGCTGGAGCCTGTGGGCACTGTGGGGCTCCCCTCTGGCTCCCCTCCCTGCAGGCCTCAATGAGCCCTCTATCCATGCCCAAGCCCCTGCTAAAGGGCACATTGAAGATCCAGGCCCTGCCCTCCAGATGGGACTGGGGTTTTCCATCCTAGCAGCCCTGAGCGTCTTCAGGGGCGGACTCAGGTGGAGCATGGATTTGGCCAGGCACTGTTATAGGGCTACCACAGCAGTCTGGGGAATTCTAGGTCCTCTCCTACTTTTTCTTGTCCAAATCAACCTGACCACTAAAGATGATACGTCACAGAATGGCTGAAGACATCATATTCTTGCAGCTGGGCGGGACCACTTTGGGTGAACCTGTCATCCCTCACTTTAGGTAAACATCTGATCATATGATACTCCTATCAGCCCCAAATCTCTTTTCTTCCCCTTAAGCTGTAGCCCTACTTTCCTAGCCCGTAGCAACTTAGTAAATATGTTGGTTTCAGCTGTCAGTACTTGATGACACTCTTACCTGCCTCTTCACTGTGCGCCTAACCTCTGGTGCCTGCCTGAGCCACAGAGGCTGTGAGGAGACCCAGGGTACGATAGGGGCAGTTCTTCTTGCTCTGGTGGTATTTCTACCTTGCCTGACTGTGGCTTTTGAGGTAGCGTGTGTGTGCCTGTGCAGGCTCCCACATGTACACTTGGCCTCTGTCACTGCAGTCTCAGTACTTGGGCAACTGCACAGAGTAGATGTATAAACGCTCTAGCATTTTCTCTGTCAGAAACAGGAGATCTGAGATATGGGACTATTGTCCTGAAAGGGTCAGTAATCTCACAAGGAAGTCATTTCTCTATTCTGTTCATGGAATGGTACCAGGGATGCTGAAAGTAGAGACGTAGTGTTGATTCTTTTCCCTTTAGTGCACTCTGGACTGTTTGGTTTCCTAGAAAGCTCTTATGAAATGCCAACATTAAAAGCATTAAAAACATTT
>CAUYQG010109155.1:0-42547 GCA_963574415.1 Tarsius wallacei | reverse complement strand
TGTCACTACAATAAATAAAAAAATTAGCTGGGTGTGGAGGTGTGTGCCTGTGGTTCTACATGCTTTTCTTTTTTTTTTTTTTTGAGTTGGAGTCTCACTCTGTCGCCCAGACTGGAGTGCAGTGGCCGCTCCCGGCCACCGCAGCCTCGACCTACAGGTGCGCACTACCACGCCCAGCTAATTTTTTGATTTTATTGTAGAGATGAGGTCTTGCTTGCCCAGGCGGGTCTCGAACCCGCGGGCTCAGGCAATCCACTCACCTCAGCCTCCCAAAGGCGTGGGATTACAGGCTGAGCCACCGAGCCCGGCTTCTACATGCTTTTCATCAGTGACTCATGGAATGCTTGGCACAGCCTGGGAGCTTGGTGCCATTGTCCTGTTTTATAGTTGAAGACTCAGAGATACCAAGAGGCAATGAAAGTGGCTCAAGATCTGATCAGGAGGACGTTCTGGAGCTGGGTTCAGTCCTGCCCAGCTGGCTTCAGAGGCCCGTCTGGCCCTTACCTGGTCCACCACATATCCGCCCAGCAGTTTCGCATGAGGAGCGCGAATGGGAGAGGACAGGGAGATGGCTGAGTCAGGGAAGCCAGGCGCCTCAGTGTGAACAGACTGATTTCAGCGCTGTCCACATAGTGCTTGCTGTATGCCAGGCACTTTTCCGTGTGCCTTACAAATAATAACTCCACTGATTTTCATTACAACAAGACATAGGTGTTTTCCTTTCTGGTTTTGTCCTCAGGTTACAGGTGAGGAACTGAGGTCCAGGGGAGTTAAGGGGTTTCCCAAGGCTGTACAGCAGGGAGGTGCTACAGCCTTGAGAATCGTGCCCGCCTGTCTTCAGGGTCTCTACTCTTAAACTCTCCCTACCCCTCCCACGTCTTAGAGGTCCACTTAGAGGTACCTGTCGGAGTCTACATGCCTTTGCTTGTGAACATGAGTGCCTCCCAATCACACCTGTCCAGGTGTTGTTACCCTGGACGCCTCTGTCCCTCTCCAGGGGCCTCCTTTAGTGTCTGGACGCCTCTGTCCCTCTCCAGGGGCCTCATTTAGTGTCTTTGACACGTATTTCTCAGATTTTAGACTCCTCCAGGGCAGGGGTTGTCCTGCACCTATTTTTTAACCACTTTATTGGGTTAGAATTTACATGTCCTGCAATTCACCCATCTAAGAGCACAGCTGATTGGCTTTTAGGGTAGGCACCGAGTTGTGTAGCTGTCACCACCATCAGTTCCCTTTGCAGACATTTTAATCCAGTTTCCACTGCTTGGGACTTTGAGAACTGGTTTGTATTTAACCTCCATAGTTCTCACAATTTTCATCTGTATTAAGACCTTCTTCAGAGGTTTGTTATTGAGGATGAGATGTGATCAAGGTTATTAAGGACAGTCTTCAAATGACTGGTAAAAACTCAGCTAGGCATTTGCTGATCTCATGATATAGCAAGTCAGTTTTTGTGCTGGGAATGGAGGAAAAGAAGTTTGAATTGCTTTTGTGCTGACTATGACAGTGGTGATTGAAACAACAGTTTCCATGTTTCCAGTCGTGCTTGGCTTTTAGGGTTTCCCACGCAGGGAGAGCTGGTAACCTTGGAATGTACGTAACACAGAGATCCTCACTGCTTGCTCCTGGGTCTGTCCTCTAAAACCCTGTGAAGATGGAGTCCTAGAAGCATTGGAAACAGGCCTGGGTTCCTGTGCTCTTCTTTGCTTTTGCTCTACTCAGGGCTGGCGACTCTCAGCACATTGAGAGCTGCTGTACAGGTGTGAACTATGCTGGTGCTTGGGCCCACCCCAGAGCCTGAGCCTCAGGGCGTTTAAGAGCTTGAGGCTGCTGCTTGTCATGACTTTGCCTCAAGTGTTCCTCCCTGGCCTCTCGGGATGGGAAAGGAATGCAGTGAGGTAAGTTATGGTCCCTAGTGTATCAGCTCTGTGGAAGGATGTGTCCAGTGCCTCCAAGGTCTCTTCTTTCCTGACAGTTTCCTCTCAGCCCTGCCCCATGTCTCCTGGGGGCTATGGCATCAGGTTTATATGGTTGTGACTGTCGAATATAAGTTTTTCTGTCAAAATTGGCCAAAAGCTCCTTTTGTCTCCTGGTTTTCCACAGACCAGAGAGATGTGGGAGGAGAGAGGCCCTGCAGGGAGTACACCCACTCCCCCTGACCTGGTCCAGGGCACATGGTACCAGCATCCCTGACTTGGGCCATCCCCAACTTGGGCCATCTTGCAGGTGTTGGTCAGGCCAGAGGGTGGGGCTGGGTTGAAAGGCAGGGTGTGAGAAGCTTTTTTGGATGTTGGGTTGCCCTGCCGCCTCTGTCCTCTGTCCTGTGGACAGCCTTGAGTTCCTAGAGGGAGCACTGCTGTTGTGTGTCCACCAACTGAGAGCATTATCTGTGGATGTGACACTCCTGCCTGGAGCACCCACCCCTTAGGCTCCCTTGGGTGTTTTAGGGCCGGTCTTGGGACAGAGGAACATGTTAGCCCAGTGTTGGTTCTGCCTGGGGCCAAGGAGGATGGCCTTTGTTGCTGTGACACAGTCCCCTGAACAGACCCTTTTTCCATGGCCTGTTGATCAACCTGACTTCACTGAACGCTGGCCATTCTCTCTTGAGGGTTACCAGTGACCTGAGTTCTGACCCTGTTACCTGTCCTCCCTATTTCTGGCCCAGATGACCCTATGCACCGCCCCCCCCGGAATGGCCATCGTCTGCTTTCATGATGTCCCCTCCAGCCTCTCCTGTTACATCTGTGTTCTCCTCTGTGGTTGTCTCCTATCCTTCTGCTTCCCTGGAATGTTGGCATCTTCAAGGCAATGCTTAGAGCTTCCCCAGGGCACCCCACCCCCTTCCTCAACTCACGGCCCTCAGGCTCCAGTGTGCACCTCTGCTGCTTGCTGGAAATCTTGACCAATGTGTCCCGAGGATACTTCAGACTGCTGACCTCAGGCAGGTGCCATCTTCTTGGCCACCCTCAGCTTCTGCTGGCGGCTTTGCTTTCCTAAGCAAGTTAGCAGTGAGTGTGGTCCAGCACCTGTCACAAGCAGCTGGGAGAGACACTGGTGGCAGGAATTTGGATGTGGGAGACATGGGTCAGTGAAGCCCTCAGATCCTGGAGCAGGGTCGCCCTGTCCTCTCCACTGGAATTCAGGTCTTCAATGCCATGGAGCTGCACTGAGGCCGCCATGTTGGCCTCCATGCCTAGGGCTCTTTCCTGTGCCTTCCTCTGTTCCTGCCCAGAACTGCCCGAGGGCTTTGCTAAGCCCGACTCTTACTCAGTACTGTGCTTTTGGGCGCACCCCTTCACAGTTTTGAAAGCACATTCCAATGTGTAACACCAACTGTGTGTCAGCCCTACACCATTCTGGGCTTCCAAAACCAGGGAGCAATTAGACTTGTTTTCAAAAAGCTCCATGTCTACAGGGACTAAAATAATCAGCTAATTTGAAGACCCTGGTTTGCCAGGTGAAAAACCCAAGGCTCAGAAAGCTTATGCAATTCATCAGAACAGCATTAGCTCACACTTATGCAACACTCACAAAGCCAGGCACTTTTCTAGGCATTTAAATCTTTATGTATAGTAATATAATCTTCACGACGGTCCTATGACGTGTAAGTGCTGTTACCTCCGCAGTACAGTTGGGAAAACTCACCTGTGCAGTGGAGTTAAGTTCCTTGAGGCACAGAGAGATTAAGTCACTTGTCCAGTGTCTTATAGTCTTTGCATGACAGAGCTGTAATTTGAACACAGGCTGCCTGCCCAGAGCCTAAAAACATAACCTCTGTGCTGTCCTGCCCTCTTTTTTTCCCCTTTATTTCAATAGCTTTGGGGGGTACAAATAATGTTGTATAATGGCAAAGAAATCTGGGCATCAAGTGTTCCCTCCACCCCTGCCTGTGCCCGTTGTACCCAACAGGTGACTGTCTGCCATCTTCAATCTCCTTGCTACGTGGTGTGGCTTTCTATTGCCTACAGAGTAAAACAGATGCCTTAGCCAGCCAAAGCCCCCTTGGTCTTGGCTGTATTTTTAATATGTTTAATTGAATCCTTTCCAGTGTCACCTCACTCATTCCATGTCACCTCCTTCGCAGCAGCGTGTACAGGGACCTCTCAGGGCTCTAACTTCGCATGCTAACTAGAAAGCTGTGGCAACAGTGTTATCAGAACAGGGAGCCTAGTGATTGGCTTGTTTCACTTGGAGCACAGTGAAAACAGTGTTTCTTCTCATTACTCCGTACTGCTGGGCAGTTGCTTTTCAAGTGCCTCCGTTTTCAGAAGGGGCCCTAATTCCATTTCCTCACTTCTTGAAGCCCCTGTAGGGATGTGAAAACCCATAGCCTAAGCTTTGCGTTTTACCGTTGACTTATTCTGATTGGGTTTCAGACAGAGTTTGTGTGCAGCATCGGTTGACTCATCTTCAGACCTTGCTGTTTCGTAGGTTCTCCGGCCTCGCTGTGCAAAGCTTATTTGACAAGGGAATCGGCCCATCTTCCCCGCAGTTCCCTCGTTTGGGCTTTGCTTATTACATCTTTGTGGCGTTCCTCTGTGCTCAGTATTTCCTGCCAGTGATAGTGTAATCTAGAAACTTTATCCAGTTAGAGTCTTTCTTTTGTATTCTTCTTCTGGGTGGGAGGGGGGTTAGAACACTTCCTGGGTGGTGCTAGGTACTCCTCATCAGGTTACTGGGTGCTTGGTGCTGGATATTCTGATTGGGAGGCCTGTCATTCTTGATTGGTTCCCATGATGCTATGCTTGGTCAGTGGGTTATGATGCTGTCGTCTGGGTCCGCCAGCTTTTTGCGTAGTGGATTATTTTAACCAGCAGAGCTTGAATTTTTTTTTTGAGTTGGAGTCTCACTCTGTCACCCAGACTGGAGTGCAGTGGCCGCTTCTGGCCACGACAGCCTCGACCTGCTGGACTCTGGCGATCCTTCTGCCTTAGCCTTCCAAGTAGCTGGAACTACAGGCGCACGCTACCACGCCCAGCTAATTTTTGATTTATTGTAGAGATGAGGTCTTGCCAAGTTGCCCAGGCAGGTCTCGAACCCGCGGGCTCAGGCAATCCACTCACCTTAGCCTCCCAAAGCGCGGGATTACAGGCTGAGCCACCAAGCCCGGCAGAGCTTGAATATTAACAATTGCTCTTACAAGTGATTCTTATTCTTTCAATGTGCACACTTATATGTATGTAGATATATATGTGTATATATAGTGAGTATATCATAGTAGTGACAAAAAACAATAGTGATTAAAAAATTAATTGGATATTAGTTAATGGGTACAGAGTTTGTGTTTGTGATGATGAAGTGGGTAGTGGTGATGGTTAACAGCATTGTCAGTGTACTTGAGGTCACTGAATTTGTACATTTTAAATAAGCAAATAATACATTTTTATGGTATATATATTTTACCACAATAAAAACAAGCCAGTTGGAAATAGATTGTAACACACTGAATTAGAAAATCCATGATACATAATAAGTGGTCAGTATTGCTCCCCAAAAGGCGTCAAGGCGAGATGAAGGCAGAAAGAGAAAGCAGCTTTCTTTACCACAAAACTGGCCAATCAGGGTAGAAGGTATGCTAGAATTAGAAAAAGGAAGAAAATCACTTTGCAACCTGCAAGTGGTGATGGACTCAGCCATGAACTCTCAGTGGATGCTGAAATCCTTTAGTAAAAGGTTTCTGGAGCTCCCATGGTCTTTCTGTAAATTACTTAGTGTTGACACAGGGACAAGTACCTTTATAATGGCAAGATCTGCTTCAGCCACGTGACCGTCAATAAATGGGGACACTAGTACTGTGACCCAGATGTCATCCAGTGGGAGGTGCAACATGGCCTCCAGAGAGCTCTTGCCAAAAATGTCCTATCTGAATCCAGTCACGAGGATTCAGACACATCCAGAAAGTAGGACATTCTACAAGTCCTCTGGCCTGACTTAAAAAATGTCAATGTCATGAATGAAAAGGGGTAAGGGAGATGCCCCAGGGCATGATGGCTGAGGGCAGGACCTGAGTCTGGGTCCAAAGTAAGAAAAGGGTAGAGCTGGCCCATTGGAGCACTTGAACATGGACTGTGTTAAATGACAACCGTGTCCTAGGCTGCTGTAACAGCGTTCTGCACCTGGAGGGCTTCAACAGCAGACATTTTTTCACAGCTCTGGAGGCTGAGAGTTTGAGGTTGAGATGCCAGCAGGGTTGGTTTCTCTGGAAGCCTCTCTCCCTGGTTTGTGGGTGGCTGTCTTCTCCTGTGTCCTCATGGGGTGGTTCCCTCTGGGACACCAGTCATACTGGATTAGGGTCTTCTTAATCATTTCATTTTAATCTAATGACCTCTTCAAAGACCCTGTCTTCATAGACAGTCAGTCATGTTCTGAGGTCCTGGGTTAGGACTTCGATGTACAAATTTGGTGAGATACGGTTCAGCCCACAAGAGAGAGATATTGGATCATTTGTTAATGGTCTTGGTGAGATAATGCAGGTTTTTTACTTCCTACTGGATGTTAAACTCCTGGGGACAGGGGCCTTCCCTGGACAGTGTCCCCTAGGGCAGCTGGCACACAGCACTCAGGTACTGTGTTTGAGCTGTTTATTCACTTGGCGTGATGCTTACAGCGAAGTAACTGGAAGGAGATCCTCTGCTGTATGTGTGGCTTGTTGGGAACTTTTTTGTCTGATAAACCATTTGCTCAAACCCCTCTACCCCAACAAAATAAATAGTAAGAATTGTGGAATACTTGAGAAGCTGTGCTTGTGTCGCTCCAAGTGATCACAGGAAGGGGACTCTTATCTGCAGAACAGACCTCAGCAGGGGTGGGGTGGCCCACGGGGACATCTCTGTGACTACAGAAAGGGGATGCTGGAGAAACCCTCTCCCTTAAGTTGAGAGAGCCCGACACACCCAAGAGCGCAGTTCCAGCAGTTCCAAGCCATGGGTCCACTGCTGTCTCTGACCGGCTGGTCCCAGCAGTACACAGGGCCCCCAGGTGACTTGAAGGACAAGATGGCATTCTCCTGGTTGACTTTGGGATGCCCACCAGCAAGGGCTTCCATCCCACCATGCCTTCTCATGCATTCCATCTGTTTGACACGGACTCTGAGCTGTTGGGTTCCCCTTTATCTCCATGGTCTCCCATCTCCTCCAGAAGGGAACGCTTACCTCGTCCAGCCTGTCTGCGTGTCTACCTGCAACTCGAGAAGGGCCTGCCCTTGACCTCTGTCCATCTCTGCTGGGTTGTTGGCTTTTGCACATTGATTTGTCCTGAGAGCGCTTTGAAGTGAAGATCGTTGCCCCCTGGTCCTGTCTCTTGCGCAGTGTTTTTCTTCAGTTGCTTGATGTTTAACTGGTTCATATTCACTTTTAATTTTTAAGTTAAATATTTATCAGTCTTTTTCTTTATGACTTCTGGGTTGTATGTCATGTTTAAAACCAGCTTTACTGCTTAATCTTACATAAGAAACCATCTGTGCATTTTTCTAGTACTTTTTAGAATTCGCTCTCTCTGACTCTCTCTCTGTCCCCTGTTTCTCGCTTCTCTCTCTCTCTCTCTCTTTCTGTTTTGCGCTCTGTCTCTCTGTCACTATCTGCTTCTCTGTCTTTCTCTGCCCATCTGTCTGTCTCTCTCTCTGTAAAGATTGACTCTGGCCCATCTGCAGTTATTTTGGTATAAGATGAAAGGCAGGGAACCAGTTTAATTTTGCTGTTGTTCAACCCCAGGAGATCATGACCCTTCACAAGTGCCATGTCAGCTGCCAAGGGACCTGCTGGCCCAGCTTGCCTCTGCTGGTTCAGAGGACGTTTTCTTAGTTCAAGCCAAGAGATGCTTTCCCCAGGGCTCCGGTGTCTGCAGCTGACTCACTGACTCAGCCAGCTGGGCTGCTCTGAATATGAAGGAAATACCAGGGACCAGGTATTTCTGGCTAGATTCTGTCCCAAGTTGTGCTGTTTTAATTCACTCCTTCTCTCTGTCTTTTAGCAGATGAGAAAACAAGAGGTCATGTTGCTAGCTAGCAGTAGAGTCATAAAATTGGTGCAAACAGGAAGCATTCTGTGAGGGAATCTGGTTGAAGAATCTAGAAAATCTTCCTGGAGGAATAAGTATTTTACTTAGTCCCTGAAAGAACAGCAGCGTTTAAAAAATTTTTCATTCTGGATATTTTCCATATTGTACAACACTGCAGTAGTATAATGAACCCTCATCTCCCTACCTAACCAGTAATAATTACCTTTTCTTTTTATTTTTTTGAGTTGGGGTTTCACTTTGTCACACAGGCTGGAGTATAACGGCGCTATCATGGCTCACTGCATCCTTGACCTCCTGGGCTCAGTTGATCTTTCCACCTCAGCTTCCTGAATAGTTGGGATTACAGGCATGTGCCACCATGCCCAGATTTTTTTTTTTTTTTTTAAGAGATGAGGTCTTATGATGTTACCCAGGCTGGTCTCAAACTCCAGGGCTCAAGCAATTCTCCTGCCCTGGCCTCTCAAAGTGCTGGGATTACAGAGGTGACCAAGCCAGGCCTAATTACCAATTTAATGGCCAGTATTGTTTCATTATTCCGCATCCTCTCTCCTCTTCCCATCCCATTTTTTCCAGAGCAAACATGGACGCCATTTTGGGTGTGTAAATACCTATAAATATCTTTGTGTGTATCTTTGAACAAGATTTCTTCAAAACACAGTGAGAGTGTCATTATCAAGCTGAAAAAGTTACAGTGATTCTCCAGTGTCTTCAGATATCTACTCTGTACATATTTGATGCATTTTTCCATTATCTTATGATTTTTAAAATAGTTTCTAACGTGGTCATGTAACTAAGGCCTGCGTATCACAGCTGGTTGATATGTCTTCATTGCCTTTGAGTGCTGTGCCCTCCTGGCTGCCCAGCCTCATGCTCCTCTCTGAAGGCAGTGGAACATCATGGTTGGAATCCCTGTCATTTACCAGCTGTGTGACTTGGCAAGTTACTCAACCTCTGTGTACCTCGGCTTCCTCTTCTGTAAAAGGGGCAGAGTTGTACCTACTTCCTACTAATGCTTGTGAAGCTCAGAACAGAGCTTGGCATATAGATATAGTGGGCTTCAGGAAAGTGTTTGCAGGAAGGGGAATCAGAGTCTGGAATCAGAGAAGTTGCCTGGGGCTGTGTCAACAGGCCATGGGCCGTGGAAGAGGCCCCAAGCGCTGGCCAGAGGAGACCAGGTAGTGGGGAGGAGGCTTCTGGCTGTGCGGCAGCTCCAAGCATCAGCTGGATGCTGTTAATGCAAGCTAAACTTTGAGCAGGGAAGGTGTCAGTGGACGCAGCTTCTCCGTTGTTCTTGTGTTTCTGGCTTTCTCCTCTTCTGTATTTCTTTAGTGAGCTGTTCTCTCTCCAAAGCTTCTGTAACTTTCAATGGTATTATCTGGGCTTCAGCAACTTGTGATCGCCTAAGTAGAGCCTTTCAGCACTCTGTAAATATGCCAGATACTCTTCATAGTCCTTTGTTCATCATCAGGAACATACGTCCCCATCTTCAGAGCAGCACAATCAGTTTTTATTCATTTAGGGAGCCGTAGTAATTTGACATTTGCTAATATGCAACAAATTATATTGGGAGCAGTAATTACAATTGCAGCTGGTTCCTAATTATGCTGTAACCTTGATGCTTTAAAAAAAAATGGAGACTGAGTTCAGCATCTACTGGCACTGGAGGGTAATATTCTGCATTAGGAAGGCGGCCGTTTCCTGAACCGTAGGCATTTGGGAGTCAGTGCCAAAGGAAAAAGGCTTTATTTATCCTGGCTTCAGTTACAGTGTTGTTCGTGGTACGTTTAATCAAGATAGCTTTAAAGTTCCCATTTTGTTTACTTTTCTTTTTTAGCTGGGGATTCATTTTGTTACCCAGGCTAGAGTGCAGTGGCAGGATCACAGCTCACCACAGCCTTGACCTCCTGGACTCAGGCGATCCTTCCACTTCAGCCTCCTGAAGAGCTGGAACTATAGGTCTGTGTCACCACACCCAGCTAATTTTTTTTTTCTTTTTTTGTAGAGACAAGGTCTCACTCTGCTGCCTAGGCTGATCTTGAACTCCTGGGCTCAAGTGATCCTCTTGCCTTGGCCTCCCAAAGTGCTGGGATTACAGGACTTTATTATTATTATTTTTTGTTGAGACAGGGCCTTGTTATGTGACCCAGGCTGGTCTCAAACTTTTGGGTTCAAGCAATTCTCCTGCCTCAGTCACCCAAAGTGCTGGGATTACAGGAGTGAGCCACCGCACCTGTCCATCCCCATTTTTCCTTGCCAAACTTTGGGCCCATCCTCCAGGTTTTAGAATTTGATTCAAAACAACCTGGGCTTGAGGGTCATTTCTGGCTCTGTGATTTACCAGTACTCATTTAAGACTCCCTTAAATGTCTCAGCTTCCTCATCTGAAAGAACAAGGATATCAGTCACTCTTCTGTCTGCTTCAGAGTTTAAGTGATTCAGTATCAAGCTGAGACCAAGTGTAAAGTCTTCAACACCAGACACTGTGTCTGGCACAGAGTTGAGGGCCCAGTCAAAGCTAGCTGGTCTTTGTTATTGCTGTAATTAAGGATTCATTATCTGACTCTAAATACTTCACCTTGGTAGCCCCACCTCCTGTGGGGTTGTGGTCTTGGTCCTGCTGCCACTCTGTGTCATGGAGGCACACGCCATCATGTGCTTATTCTCAGCCCTGTGTTGGCAAGTTTGTCATTCCCCCTCAGAGCCGGGTTTCTGATTTATTGGCCATGGTCTCCCCAGTGCCCGGCCCGGCCTATGCAGTACAGCCTTCCTACAGGTGCTCACGTTGCGTGAGAACTTGGCAGTGGGGTGGAGGATGCTTGGTAGTGTCTGGAGACAGGTTCCCAGGGTCACAGCTTGTGGGGGTGGCTTGCTGCTGACATCTAGTGGGTAGAGGCCAGGGGTGCCACCACACATCCCACAGTGTACCAGGCTGCCCCTACGATAGACAGTGATCCAGCCCCAAGAGTCAGTAGGCAAGGTTGAGAGAACCTGGTGGGAGGGACCCCAATGGCGTGGCCCTGTGGGAAGGGCGTGGACCCAGCTGTGAAGGCACAGATCCCACCATCAGGGTTGTTTGGGAAGAGAAGGAGAGTGCGCGGGTGTGGGCCAGTGACCCTGCCCAATCAGCTCATCCTCACCACCCAGCCATCCACCATCTTTGTTTTCTCTGTGTTGGAGGAAATCCCCTTGGCCCCACAGTGTGGGGGTCAGAACTCAGTTCCCATCCTTTCTTGCACCAGTATGCGGGCATGTGACCTGGGCTCCGACAGTCCGACAGTCCGGTGCTCCTGGAACCTTTGATTGGAGGAGTGGAGAAGCACGCAGCCTGTGACTTGTCACCTTGGCCAACAGTAGGGCGGCAACGCTGCTGCTCTGGTGGTGGTGTCTCAGCAGCTCCTCCGCGTGGACTGGGGCGTCGTTGCGTCTCGTGACCACCTGCCTTCCTGCGCAGGCTGCGACCATCCAGCAGTATTTTCAGGAACTTTTTCTTTTTAGCCTGACACCTTTTGCTCTCTTTTCCAGGTTTACTACGTGTTGGACCTTCTGGCCTTCCCTTCATATTTGGGCTTAGACATGACACACAACCTTGTTCTCAGCTCTTGCTTCTAAGAGTAGGTCATACCAACCCCTACTCACGTCTGTCACAGTAGGATTTACAGATGCTTTTTAAAATTATTCTATGTGGTTGTCAGATAACCTTATGAAACAGACAGGATACACTCTCTTGTCATCTTGCCCACTTTACAGATGAAGGACCTAAAATCAGAGATGTGATCTCCACGTGGACAAACAGCCCTGACCCTGGTCTTCCCTCTAGGCCACCCACGTGTGCCCTGTTCATGTGAGCAGGTGTCTCCTCCTGTCCTGAAAGGTGTTGGTAATATAAATGGAAACATTTCTGTTTCAGAAAAGATTCATTCTGTCTCTTGTCAGGTTTTTACTCTTGGAAACATTGGCTGGAATATTAACTTGAGCTTAATAATAGTAATAGTAAAATCTCTAATGTGTTTCAACCGTTTTTTTTTTTTTGGCATAGCAGAACCCAGTTAAAATACCACCATTTGTTTCTTAAATGCTATACTCAACTTCTTTTGTTTTTTTAAGTTGGAGTCTCACTCTTTCACCCAGGCTGGTGACTCAGGATGGTACAGTGGCACAATCATTATCACAGCTCATGGCAGCCTCGACCTCCTGAGCTCACACGATCTTTCCACCTCAGCATCCCAAGTAGCTGAGACTACAGGTGTGTGCCACCATGCCAAATTTTTTGATTTTTTTCTAGAGACAAGGGCTTGCTGTGTTGCCCAGGCTGGTCACAAACTCCTGAGCTCAAGCAGTCTGCCTGCCAAAGTGCTGGGATTACAAGCATGAGCCACCATACCCGGCCTATTATACCCTGCTTCTTAATATCAGAATTTTAATAATGATGGCTTTAATCTAACATGCATCACGACCTACTGAATCCTTCTGATAAACATCCCCAGCACCCCTGAAATGATCCGCTGTGTAATTACCCAGCAGCTTAACATTTGTGGTGTCTGATGCTTTATAAGTCAACTGTTGAGTGACATGAACTTTTGAGGCCTGATTACACAGAAATGTTGTGGTTTGAGAAATTCTTAACATGGCATCTTGGCTGTATACTAATTTATATTTCAGTAACTTTTTTCCTAGTGACTTCTTTTTATTTATTAGAATTTAGGGAAACCATAGGGTGAGGATTGAGTGACTCAGTGGTTTCCATGAAAAAAAGTTCTTAAATTTGTTGAGATAACTCTTTCGTCCTCCCAAGTTAATGGTAGCTGTGGTTTTGGGGAATTCCAAACTTTCTTTTACAATTACTGATTGTATCAGTCAAGGTTCACTTGCAGAGAACAAAATCCGCTCTAGCTGGCTCAGGCAGGGAAAGATTTATTGTAGGGTATTAAGTGGCTTATGGCATTTGTTGGAAGGTGTGGAAACAGCCACGAGGTTGGGCTCTCAGGAATGACTTGTGGAGCCTCCGGTGGAACAGGCCACCAAGAGAGCAGCGACCTCCCACGGACAGAGCCCTGCTGCCACATTGGGGGTTCCAGGCCCACGCTGCCACTGACGCAGCAGGGCAGGAAGTTGCCATGGGGAAATCAGACACTTCCCACAATGGCATTTGTGGGCAGAGCCAGCAGAAAGGTGTTCCCCAGCTTCCAAACCACTGCCTTCCAAATGTTGCCCAATTTCACCTACTTGGTGCACTGAGGCCACATAGCTGCAAAGGAGTCTGGGAAATGTAGCTTTCGCCTTCCAGTGTCTGTGGTGAGGAAGACAGAGGAGGAGGACGGTGGGCCCAGCTGCTAAGTGGTTGGGTCACTCCAGGAGTGCCTACTGGGGATGCAGGTCCATCTGTCACACTCACGTTCTCAGGCTCAGGACACTGGCAGCAGCTTCCCTACCTCCACCTCCTTTTCTATTTGGTCCTGCCTGCCTACTGTGCATACCTCACACCTGGAGGCCAGCTGCGATGAGCTTCCTTCTAGTCTTTATTTCATAATAAGATAAATAATTACTCTATGATAGCAGCATTTTCAGCGTAGGTCTGCACTCGTCTTAGCCTGCAGGTTTTTTAGCTTTGGGAGGGTGACTGGGAAGTGCTGCTGAGGAAGGGCTCTGCTGTGTGGTTGCTTCCCAGACAGCTGAGGCTGGGCCCTGGGCTGTCACCCAGCAGCTACCTGTACATTGTCATCTCTTGGGAGAGCTATAAAGATGCCCCTTTCCAGAGATACTGATGTGGCTGACCTTTGGTGTGGCGTCTGCATTTATAAGCCCTCACACCATCACAGGTGGTTTGAATGTACAGCTGGGGCTGAGAACCTGAGTCCTAATCAGTACGTTGGCAGTGGATGTTACCTGCAACTGGATTCTGAGACTTCAACTGCATCAGGGTCACCTGGAGGGCTTGTTGAACCATAGAATTTCTGATTCTGTAGGTCTGGGATGGGGCTGATCATCTGCATTTTTGCAAGTTCCCTGGTGATCCTGGGGGTTCCAGTACCATCCTTTGAGAAGCACTTTTGAGATCCCAAAGGGGGCTGTCCATTTTTACTGTAAATGGCAAGCTTTTACTGACCTGGAGGTCTTTCTTCTTTCATCACCGTTTATGGAGCATCTGCTTCCTGATCTTTGCCAGAGCTGGGGATGCTCTGAGGAGGCAGAGGCCCTCGGGGAGCACATGGTCTCATGCCCCAGAGCTTCCTAGTGTCACTGAGAGCACTGAGCTCCGCTCTTCCTTGCATCCTATTCTTCACATCAGTGTCCTTGTTATGCATGTATTTTCTTGTGTTCTTTCCCACTGCCCTCTGTTAGCTCTCACTGCTATTCTGAGCACACAATTCTACACCCCTGTGATTTGTTAGAGTAATGAGCTATGGCTTGTTTTCAGTGTGAGAAAGCCAGCTTAAAAATAGTCCTACATGTGGGTGTGTCTTTTCCAGTGACAACCCCCACCCTGCACGCCTTTGGCTGCTCTAATTCATATCAGAATGAGAGTAAATGTATTTTTGTCCTGAAAGATCTCTGTCTCTTTCTTCTGCAATGTATATCCCTCTCCACCTTTTAAAAACACCAGTTATTGAAATTGTGCTATTGGTGGGATTTTTCTAGAATGTACCTAACTAGTATTTGTTTTTGCGAATGCTACTGTTGACTTGCTCGCATGGTTGTAGCTAGTGTCTGTCTTGTAAAAAGTTTTACATATACAGCAATCCTCAAATTTTGCCCCTGTGACCTGAAATTTCTAAACTGACACTAAGTAACAGTAGACCATTCTCAGTTTATGTAAGACACATTAATACATACAGGTTTTTCCTGTTCTGACAGGGTGCTGGACACAGTGGCTCATGCCTGTAATCCCAGCACTTTGGGAGACTGAGGTGGAAGCATTGCTTGTCCCAGGAGTTTGAGATCAGCCTGGGCAACATAGTGAGAGCCCCATCTCTACAAAAAAATTGTAAAAAATTAGCTGGGTGTGGTGGCATGCACCTGTAGTCCTAGTTAATCAGGAAACTGAAGCAGGAGGTTCGCCTGAGCCGAGGAGGTCAAGGCTGCGATGAGCTGTGATCATGCCACTGCACTCCAGGCTGGGTGATAGAGTGAGATCCGACTCCAAAAAAAAAAGAGTTTTTCCTGTCCTAACAACCCCCCATCTTTTTCCCCTTATATGTGGAATCAGTGCAAAATGTATCAGATTGACAACTACATTCTATATTGTATTGACTTAAGTAGCAAATAATATTCCATAATCATCTGTAGAGAACTCTTTTCCTTCTTAGTGATTTACTCCCTATGTTTGAAAACCAGTTGCTTTATTTAAAAGTATTGATATAAATTTTTTGTTTGAATATTCAAATCTGTTTTTACAAATGCAAATTCAGAAGAATGGTGATAAAAACAGGCAATTATAAGAATAGCAGCTGTAAATATTCACATGCCATGAGTATGTGAGAAAAATCTATATCCAACAGTGAAAACCTGCTTCTGGAAACAATTTAAAGTTTGATGAGTCTTCTAAAGCCCAAGAAGGCACTAAGTCTGATGATTCCAGGGTTATGGGATGCGGCATGCCTGCTAACCAGCTGCTCTGAATTGACTTTGGAAGGGCAGCTATGCTTCTGTGGTCCCTTTTTTCAGTACACGGAACTTTCCGGTATTGGTTTTGCCACCAGGTGAAACCTGTCTGCAGGCACCATCAGAAGGTTGGTCCTTCTCACTGAAGCTTCCTGTGGTCTCCCGTGAAGTCGTGTAAGTTCTTCACTTGGAGCTGAGGACACCCAAACAGGAAGACAAGACTGGGTGGTGGCCTAGAGAGGGAAGCCACAGCATGTGACAGGTGGGGACAGAGAGATGGGTTAGATGAGTCTGGAGACTGGTGGTAACTTTCCGGAATCCATCTCCTGTTGAGCCATGCTTAGCTCTGCTGACATAGAATGTGCCAACACCTCATGCAACTCTCAGAGGACCTTACTCCACTGTGGCCCTGGGCCATTTGCTATGCCTGGACCTCTCTGTCTGTTTCCAAGAAACATCACACTGTGGGGTGAGAGCTGAGGCTATAGGAGGTAGGATGGTCAAGCACTTGCATTGTGGATATGTTTGAAGACCTACGTTCCCTCTCTCCCCCTAACTCCTCCTCTCTGAGCGATGAGCCAGGTGACCCACTGTTGTTTTAGACGTGACCCTGGTGGAAGAGAAACACCTCTGGATAAATAATACAGAGCCACAGATACCAGGTACGGAGCGCTGTACCAGATACCAGGTACAGAGTGCTGCACCTGGGGGCCTGCTTGGCACTAGCGCTTGATGTCATGATCTCATCTCGCCTTCCAGCCATCCAGGGACTTCCTGTTTCATAGATGAGGAAGGTCAGGCTGGGGTCAGATTCCTCAGGCCCATAGCCCACGGTTTAAGAATCAGACCTGCCCGCATTCTCGAAGGTTCTGAAGCTAAGGCCATGCTCTGGATCACAGCACTGGACAGACACTGGGAACAGGTTTTGCTGGGAGACATTGGGAATGTTGTGGTTTCTAGGCAGGGACTGTGCAGTCACAGTCATGTACTACCTGATACTCCTGTCAAGAAGCACTCAGATATGACGGTGGTCTCATAAGATGACAGTAGTGCTGCTCTATGCAGGGCGCCTTTTTTTCCCCTTTTAAACTGTCTTTCTACTGCAGCTGTTCTCTGTTCAGATACCTGTAGGAATGCACATGCTTACCATCATGTCGCAGTTGCCTATGGTGTTCAGCACAGTGGCATGCAGGACAGGTCTGTGGCCAGGAGCGACAAGCCACACTGCTGCCCAGGTGTGTGGTAGGTGCACCATCGAGGATGTGCCCTGTCATGTTTGCATGACAATGGAATCACCCAGTGAGTCTTTTCTAGAACGTTTCCCTGTCATGAAGGGACACGGAATCCTTTTGTTCCCAGTTAGCGGATGCCAGGATCCCTTAGAAGCCGCCTATGTCGAGGCCCAGTGGGGTGGCTACCAAGGCAGGAGGGAGAGGAGTTGGGGTCTGATCTCAGTGCAGAAAACACTTAGAGATGGAAGCAGATTGGCGCCTTAGTCTGACTTCTGGGGTGAAGAACTGACCCTTTCTGAGCTTTGGTTTCCTCTTCTGTAAAATGGGGCAATAACACTCATCTCATTTGACTCAAATTTGCTGTGAGAATCCAGTGAACTAATACTTATGCTTTGGAAACTGTGAAATGTTCCATGCATGTTAGAACAACATGAATTATAGGAGTTGGGTCACTGGGAGACTGTGTTTCCATTAGGGCCCTAGACCCTGGGAAGTTACAAAGTGGACTCTTTGCTTTTTTCTCTGAGGTATGGTCCTGATGGGAGCAGAAAGGTGCTGTGGGAATTGAGGGCAGGGACACTCACTCAAATAGCATGGCCAGAGGAGACCTCCCAGAGTGCACAGCATAGATCCTTTGTTAGGATTGTTTTTTGTTTTTTTGTTTTTTTTTGAGTTGGGCCTCATTCTGTCCCCTAGGCTGGAGTGCAGTGGCACCATCATGGCTCACCACAGCCTCATCCTCCTGGAATCAGGTGATCCTCCTGCCTCAGCTTGCTGAGTAGGTGGGACTACAGGCACGAAACACCATGCCCTGCTATTTTTTTAATATTTGTATATTGGGGTCTTGCTATGTTGCCCAGGCTGGTTTTGAACTCCTGGGCTCAAGCGTTCCTCCCTCCTCAGCCTCCCAAAGTGCTGGGATTACAGATCTGAGCCACTGTACCCGGCCCAATTTTAAAGGATTATATTTTATTTTGTTTGAGGAAAATTTATTTTGCTTTGAAAAGGAAAGCTAACTAAGAATTTAGGGTGCCAGATGTTTCTGTAAGCTGTGGGACTCTTACTCCCAAGGAGGGGTTTCCCTCTCTTAAAGTGGAGAAAAGAGGCGCTTTTTGCTGTCCGCTTCTCTTGCCGTGCTTGTCCTACCTTACCTTTCTCAGAATAGAGACCCCAAAGGAGGATACCCTCTCCTGAGCTTGGGGGTTGGTAGGATCATCATCTCGGGGTGCTGGACAGCCTCTTTTTCGTTCTTTTATTGAACAGGAAAGACACTAATTCAGGATTTTCAAAATGATGATAAATTCTGATGAATAAAAGTGTAGCTATAGTAGTTACAAGGTCTGATATGAAAGGAATTATCAGGCTTGCTTTGGGAGATAAGGTGACCCACTGGCTGTTTCAGAGAGGTGACCTCTCCCATTCCAGTGGTGAGTCCCCTAGTTACCCCTACCTGGGGAGGGCCTAGGCACTCAGACAGGCCATGCTAAGAGAACCCACTGTCCACAGATCTCAGAGGGAACTTTGCACACACACAGGGAGATTCAGAACAGCATGTCACCCTCCCTGTGTTCATTGACATGGCCCTGCCTTGGGTGACTCCAGGAGCCCTGCCTGGCCGTGTCGTGGGGTGATGCTGTGCTCAGTGAGAGTTCAGTCTCATGATGGTATTGGCCGGCAGGACTGGGTGACGGCGCTGAAAGAGCCCACTGTTTGGCTCCACACAAGGGCTCTTTTGTGTTGGCCAAGAGCAGCCATGTTCAAGTTTGTCTTGCATTCCCCTCAGTGATGTTTTTGGACTTTTGGGCCTGGAGAATTAAGCACAACACCTATTCTGAGCTAATCTGTACAGTTTTGTTTTTGGAGTGTAACCATAGCCCCTTGTGTTTCTAGAATGTAGAGAATAGTCATCATATATATGGAGGCTTCTCTGGCTTGTTAGGTTGAGAGTTGGGTGGGGGGGGAGGGTCTTTGGCATACCCAGGGGCGGGGTCTACACGCCTGTTCATGGGGAAACATGCGTGACAGCCCTCTTCCATTTGTGAATATGTGTTGCCTAGTTCATGGACTTCTTTACGAAATATGTTCTTTTGCATAGTTAATCAAAGTTGTATTTTAATATTTAATATTCCCTCGTGAAAGGGCATGGTTTACTCAGGAGTATAGTGGAAAAATGCCAGGTATTTACAGGCCTCTTTCAGCTTTTCTTTCTTTTTCTTCTTCTTTTTTTTTTTAATGCCATACATTTAGTACTAGGAATTAAGAGTGTTAGTTTCTGGTTTCTTACACAGAATTTTATCATTTTAAAAGCTGTGCAAGGAGTCTAATTTAACAACTGGGGAGTAGTTTATGCACTGGGCAGTGTGGCACTTTAAGGGCAAAAATGCAATCCACTAATTTCTAACCTGGGACTTGTTTTCCTTCAGTCTACTAGCTTGATTTCTCAGGTTAGTTCTAATAATATAAACATTGTTGTGTTTATTTATAGGTGGCTTTAACCAAGAGAGCGGACCCAGCTGAGCTTAGAGCAATATTTTTGAAGGTCAGTATAAAGAAATCTACTTTGTTTCTTTTTTTTTGATTTGTGTCCTGTAACTTTTAAAGATCATTTTCCAACAGCTCTTTGTTTCATTCTTTTATATATATTTAAATCCCCAGAAGTGATAGGACTCATGAAGGAGATCCTTTACATGTTCTCTATTTGTAAAGATATATATATATATATAGGGAGCTTGTAGGCTGTCTATGTTGACAACATGGTTTATATTTTCACGTCTCTCCTTTTGCTGGTGTCAGGTATGGGAATAAAAGCAGCCGCTGGGAGGTTTAACCTTGTGACCCATGTACCTTTCCAGGACTGACCTGTGTGGGGTGGTCATGGTCCATTTTCTCCCAAGAAGGTGAAACCTGTTTGCACACATCTCAGTAACCCACTCACCCTGTGGAGCCTGTCCCTGCTCTGCATGGCAGAAACCCATCACGTGGGCACCATCACCATCACTTCTTACTAGTGTTGTGGTGCTTGGGAGCCCTTGGTGTGAGTAGTAGCTGCTGGGTGCAGAAGACACCCTGCAAGCTTATTTCCTGGGCATCTCGTTCTTACTCCCGCTTTGTGATGCTGGGTATTGAATGACAGACAGAGTCCAAGTCTACCTCGGCTCCCAAACACGAATGCACCTGCACGTGAGTCCTCTGAAATCAAAGTATCAGAGAAGAAGAGGCCACTTCTGTCTCTTGGTGTGATGAGGAGGCAGTGGTGCTGTCCAGAGAGGACCCCTGCATCATGTGAGAGAGGAGGCACAAATCGAAGATGGTGTGGGAGGTCATTCTGTGTGCCTCGCTTTCCCCGTCAGGATGAGTCACTGTCACCAAAGAAATGGAGACATCACGGAATGTGAACACTGACAGGATATTTGATATTAAGAGATCATTATTGATTTTGGGGGGGGCTTGATAATGGTATTCCGATTATGGAAAATGCAGAGTCTGGGTTCGAGAGGTGTCTGCTGAGGCATTTGCAGGAGAGCTGGTCATGTTGGAGATTTGCTTTACCTAATCCAGCTTGGGTTGGAACGTGGGTGGGTGTTGTGAGGCTGGATTTTGAAATTGGGAAATGGAATACTGGGCCAGTTATACCCATCCCTGTATTTTGTATGTTTGAGCATTCTCATAATGAAAAGTTTTAAAAGTTGTAAAGGGTTACTGAGATAACTTAGGTCAGAGTGTTCAGCACCAGATATGCGTCAGATTTGCATCAATAAATGCTTGAAATTAAAGCATCTAAACAAAGGAGTGGTAAAGCCTCCAAAAGAAAATAGGGACAGTTTTCCTGGGAGGATAAAAGGATAAGTGTACAAAGAGGTTTAGACTATACAGAAAAAAGCTGGATTCTTTATGAATGTGTTTTGGGCCCAGAAGGGACAATACAGTGTAGCGTTTTTGAGGTGGATAGGTCTCTGGGTGACACACGTGCAGAAGGGGGGATGTGCTTATTCCTCTGGGAGCTGATGTTCTGCTGTGAGCATGGGCCACCAGCAGGTGGGGAGCGGGTGTCACTGGGACCTGAGAAGGTGTTGGCATGTGAGGTCTGTGTGTCAGAGATCTATCTGTGAACATGTAAAATTCTGAAGCTTCAGCCACAAGAGCACTGCGTGGACTGCCGAGAGCCTGCAGAGGTGGGTAGAGGCTCATGAACTTGAGCTGACAGAGTCCTTACCATTCTTGAACTATGGACCTGTCTGTTGCTTCTTTTTATTTTTTTATTTTTTTAAATGTTTGAGTCGGAAGTCGGGATGCTCACTCTGTCACCAAGGCTGGAGTGTAGTGGCACAATCATGGCTTACCACAGCTTCTACCTCCTGGGCTCAGATGATCCCTCCTCCTCAACCTCCCAAGTAGCTGGGACTATAGGTGTAAACTAAGTTTTGGGGCTTTTTTTTGTAGAGATGAGGTCTCATTATATTGCCCAGGTTGGTCTCAAACTCCTACGCTCAAGAAATCCTCCCGCCTCAGCCTCCCAAAGTGTGGGGGTTATAGGTATGAGCCACTAAGGCTGGCCCAGCTTCTGTTTCTGAACAAACCAGAGAGGCGGGTGTCCTGACAGGACATGGGAACACCTGAGGGAGTGTCTTAAGGGATGGTGTGTCTTTGATCCATACTGGTCTGTTAGTGTGATCCATTGATGAGACTTGTATCAAGGCTGTTTCCACCCAGGGAGGCTGTGCAGCGGCTGACTAGGCCAGGCTGAGGCCTTGATTTGGAACAGTGTGTCTTCATCAGCTCTACACTGACTCTCAGGAGCAGATGGGTCTACACTAGGGCAAGTCTACTTGGTCAGGTGAACCCAGGGAGGGTGGGAATTCCTCAGAGCCTGGAGGGCCCCCACCAGGCTTCTGCATAGGTGAGCCTGAGGCTGGGGTGGAATCTGTGGGCCCGCTGGAGAAAGGCTCTCTTTTCTGGGAGTGGCTGGGGCTGGTGACTTCTGGGTAAGCATTCCCTGTGACTGAGGAGAGGATGTTGTGTGACCACACCTGAAGAAAACAAGGTCAGCAGTTTGTGGAAGAGTTTGTGGACCTGGAAAAGGTTCTGGTGACCCCACCAGGCCTGGATATTGTGGGACCAACACAAGTCATCCTGGGCTCAGCATGCTGACAGCCTCATGTTCGTCATCCACTGCAGGCGGGCTCAAGAGTGGGCAATGTGGTGCCGGAGTGGGGGCTGTGCCGACTTTGTGGGAGCATGGGGGTTGGCGGTGAACATTCTGGAAACCCGTCTGCTAGGGTGACTTCCTGTGACTTGTTCCTGACTTGATTTTCTTCCTAATGAAAACTCCATGTGAAGTGTCCCACCCTCTCTCTCCTCGGCTAGGTAGAGTGGGTTTTTCTGCAGCTGGAGAGCTGGGGGGAGCTTCCTCGTACTCTCAACCCAGGTGTGCCCATGGCAGGAGCTGGCAGCTCTGGAGGTGAGAGGGGACCAGAGGGACAGAGCCAGACCAGGAAGGAGTATGCAGTTGAGCTTTGTGGGAAGAGTTAGAATCAGTTCTACTGTTTACCATATGTTATGTTGTATTAGGTATTCAAGGGAAGACCCCAAAAAACCCAGAATTATCTTTTTGGAGGATGGGCCCCTTGTAGTACAGGCTTCCCCCTCTAGGTAAGTGTTCTAGAAACCCACTGGCATTTGTGGACCAGTTAGTGTTGTTGTGAGAGGCTGCATTTGGCTTCAGTGAATTTTTTTTTTTTTTTTTTTTTTTTGAGATTCTTTCAACGTGTTTGCCCATTTCATGACAGGTGATTTATGAATATACCTGCCCATACTGTGATAGATTTTCAGCAGTTTTTAAACAAAAAATGGCATGACCCCCATATTCCACCCTCCCTATTCACCCAATCTCTTCCCAAATGACTTTTTTTTTCCTGAATGCAAAAATTCCTCAAAGGGAAATGTTTAGCCCATGTGGAAAAAATGAAACAAAAAATGGCAGAAGCACTAAAAGGCATCAAAATGAACAAGTTCAAAAACTGAGCCATGGAAAAAGTATCTTGATAGGTATATTGCATCCAACGGAGAGGACTTTGAAGGTGACTAAAGTTTAGACATGTAAGGATAAATACATTCTGGGTTTTTTGGGGTTCCCCCTTGTATAACAATGCAGGAATCATGGCTCCTGTCCTTAAATATCAGAATGAGAACTGTGGGTAAGTGGAGGAAGCCCAGAAGACCCTGATATGGCTGCTAAGTGCTACACTGTGTGAATGAGCAGGAGATGGTGGTGGCTGGTGATGTCTTCCTACAGAGGATCCCTCAACTACAGAGGCAGTAATGTTGGTGTGCTTGAAAGGGAGTCAGCATTCACCAGGTGGAGAGGTGGAGGAGGGTTTGTGGGCACAGGAAGGGCTTCCAGGCAAAAACCAATCAACACATGACCCAGCTTATGCAAAGCAAAGAGCTGGCAGAGTGCCAGGAGTGTGGAAGGGACACTAGCACTCGGGCTGACCTGGAGCATGGGGTCTTGGGCCATGGCACGAACGCCTGGGTAGGAGAGCAGACTTGGTGCAAGGTGTCATCACCAGGCTAAGGCAGGGTGTTCTCGTGGTGAGTGGTGAGGGATGTGTGTCTAGATGTGGACAGGGAAGTCTAGGAAGTCAGCTTTGTTTCTAACCATCATGCTCACCTGCATTTTTGTTTCCCTGATGCTTGTGGTGTTGCTTGAGATTAATTTAAACAGATATGTGTTGAATGCCTGTAGTTTAAATAAAACCCTGTAAAACTACAGTGTGTGGGAGGTACAGGGCGTCACACCATGGCCATGTCTTCAGGGAGCTCAGGTCCTATGCAGGAGGCCAGGTTGACAGGTGAAATGGGGAGTAGAGAGGTCACACCAGCAACTTGCAGGGGCCACACATGTGGATGAAGCATATGCAACAGGAAGTGGATGGAGGGAGCAGCCTCCATTTTGGTGGGCCGTGAGGGATGACTCTGAGGAGAGAACCTGAGCAGCTTCAGCCAGGGGGAGAGGAGAGGAGCACATCCGAGGGAGGCCTAGGATGCTTGGGAGAAAACAACCTCCCCAGGCTGTAGGGTTCTGGCTCATCCTTCAGATGTTCTTGTAAATACAAGTCTGTGCTGAGGCTGTTCAGTAGGACAGGGTACGGTGACAGCACTGGAAGGTGGTGGGAGTGTGGAGGCCACACAGCAGTAGAAAGCCATGAAGGTTTACCAAGTCATCCCAGAGGGGAGGATGGGTAATGGATGCAAGTCATGCAGCCTCAGGGTTGTGGGAGTGGCAAGCTAGACACATGCTGAAGCGATATTGGGGGAGCATGGTAGGAATGGCAAGTTAGAGACATGCTGAAGGGATATAGGGAGAACTTGATGGGAATGGCAAGATAGAGACATGTTTAAGGGATATTGGGGGAACTTGGCAGGAGTGGGAGGATGGACACACTCTGAATGGATATTGGGGGAACTTGGTGGGAATGGCAAGTTAGAGACATGCTCAAGAGATATTGGGGGATCTTGGTAGGAATGGCAAGGTAGACATGTGCTGAAGGGATATTGGGGGAACATGGCAGGAATGGTAAGGTAGACACATTGTGAGGGCTTATTGGGCAACTTGGCTGATCTTTTGAAATGGAGAGAGAGAGAGAGAGAGAGAGAAAGAGAGAGAAAGAGAGGGAGAGAGAGAGAGAGAAGCTAGTAAATACAGCCTGTGCAGAGAGGTGCCAGCAGTAAGACAGAGTCAGTGTGTCCAGGGGCAGGTGAGGAGGCTGAAGTGACTAAACCGCTGTCATGGGAGACATGGATGGCCAGAAACTGGGGTGGAGCTGGGTGAGAGACTAGTGAGCTGTACTTGGATTTATAGAATCCTTCTTAAACAGAAGCATGCTGGATACTTTTAAACATTGTAGGCAAACTTGGAAAAGCAGGTTATTCCTTTCTTGAAAAACTTTTCTTCTAACAAATCAGTTTTATACTCTCTGAAGATTTAAAGGGCAGTTATATGAAGAAGAGTAACTTGTGATCTCAGCCTAGGAGGACAGGTGCCCACATTCACTGTCTGTTTCTGTGTATGTGTCTCTATGTAGATAACTTCTTTTTTCTTAACAGGAGAAAAGGAATACCTTTTCATATCGTGTGTTTTCTCTCCTCTAATATGTTGCAAATACCTCTTCCTGCAATTGAACATGTGTCTGCAATATTGTTAACACTGCATAATATTCCCGTGTGTGACTGCTTCACTATGATGTATCTATCCACTATTATCGGGCTTTGTCTCTTCTGCCTTGCTGTCATGATGACACTGTAAGGGTAGTGTTGTGCCTACATTTTGGCATACAGCCAGCATTATTTTCTTAGGAGAAATTTCTAGAAGTGGCAACCCTGGTTTGAAGAGTGTATTTACCACCTAGTAAGGCTTTTGATTCCTCTTGGCAAACTGCCTTTTGTATCATTCCATATTTGGGGTGGGTGGGCTTACGGAAGTGCACATTTCCTACATGGTATCACCAACTCAGGTTACTATCCAAAAGGATAGCAGTAGCCACAAAAACCTTTCTGCTGACTGGTTACTTGAAAAATTGTATCATTTTTAATTTTCATTTTTTTGATAAATAGCAATCTATTTATTGACCATTTGGGATTCTTAATTATATTTTTAACTTTTTATTGTGACAATTTTCAAACATACAGAAAATAGAATAGTACAGTAAATGTCCATGTAACCACCACCCAAATTAAATAATATTTGTCATATTAGTTTACGTACTTTTTTTTACTAATTTATTTCGTTGTAAGTTAGGTATCATCATAATTCACCCTGAATACTTTAGCATACAGCTTCAAATAATGAAAACAACTTCCAACATGGCCATCATACCATTGTGTAACTAATAAAATTAATAGTAACTTCCTAATAGCATAAAATACCCACTCCACATTCAAATGTTTGTTTATACTGCATTGTTTCCCTATGACAGGGAGTTGAGGTGACAGGTGGTCAAAGGCAGTGACAAGGTGAAAACAGAGTTCTCTGTCTAGGGCTGTATCCCTCAGCCCCAAGACACCAGGACATGAGTGACTTATAGCAAGATGGCCGCTGGATGGTTCTTGTTCCAGCCTGGCTTGGTCACAGCTTCCAGACCTCAGTTAAATGACTGATGGGGAGTGGCCAGGCAATCCCAGCCCTTGCAAGACCACCCTGGAACCATGGGATCTTTCTGCCTCCTTTGCCATGATCTTCATGGGGTGTGGTGGTGTTTCTTGGTACTGACAATTAGTATTACATGGGGCTGTGCAAGGAATCCTAAAAACTTTCCCAGATGGTATGCACATGTTTAATCATATTACAATTCCCAAAGATTATAAGGCAAAGAGGCTTCAGGTCACTTGTAAAAATATTCCCAAAGAGGGATTCAGGGGAACCCTCTCTTCACTGCTGCAGGGACAACAGGGTTGCCTTGTCTACACCCTAGTGCATTTTATTTTTCTTGTCGTTTCTTTCTTTCTTTTTTTTTTGAGTCGGGGTCTTACTCTTTCACCCAGACTGGAGTGTAGTAGAATGATCATGGCTCACTACAGCCTTGACCTCCTGGGCTCAGGCAATCTTCCCACCTCAGCCTCCTGAGTAGCTGGAACTATGGGTACATGCCACCACACCTGCGAATTTAAAAAAAAAAAATTTTTTTTTTGTAGGGACGGAGTCTCGCTGTGTTGCTTAGGCTGGTCTTGAACTCCTGGACTCAAGCAGTCTTCCTGCCACAGCCTCCCAAAGTGCTGGAGAGGCAAAGAACCACCACGCCTGGCTCCCAGTGCATATTCTTAATGTGGTCAGCCTCTGTCCTCAGTCTGAGGAACAGCCTTTGGCAGGCTTACATAAATCACAGAGCAGACCACCCAGCCTTGGTCGGGAGCTGGTTTAGCAAACTGAAGAAAACTGTTTTTCTGCCCAGATTAACGTGTTCTTATATTAAGAAATGATTTCTTTATTTCCTCTAAAAATTGAGGCTGATAAGAAATCTCACTGGCGTTCCACATAGACGATTTAGGAGTCCACCAAGTGCATGCATCACACACGCTCAGTCCCAGATGTCCCAAGGCGAGCACCCCAGTGACCAACACCCCAGAAGCCTCTGATGCCCCTTCTGATCTGTCCTCACCCCACCCAGGGGAGCCAGTGTCTAACTTCAGGCTATTATAAGTGAAAACTAGCTATATGTTAGTTTTGCTCGTTTCACCACTTTCTGTAAGTGGAATTATTCAGTCTGTATTCTCATGTTCAGTATGTGTAAGATTCTTCTGTGCTGTTGTGTGCATTTGGGGCTGGTTTATTCTCATTGGCGTGTTGTATCCCATCGTGTGGATACACTACATGCTATTTATGTCATCTATTTTCTACTGTTGGTTGATGTTTGTGCTACTTTTAGATTTTTTGTTATGAATAATGCTGCTGTGGGCATCGTACCATGTTTTTTGGAGATATACATATGATTGAAATTGCTGTGTTTTTGGTTGTGTGTGTGTTTAGTTATAGCACGCATAGACCAGCATTTTTCTAAAATGGCTTACTGCTTTATTCTCATGTCACCGGTATGTGAGAGTAGCATTTTCCCCACATTTTTTCCAATACTTGTTATTCTTTATGGTTATCGTGTGTGAGTCATGGTACTGTACTGTAGTTTGATTGATTGATTGATTGATTGTAGAGTTAGGATCTCACCATGTTGCCCTGGCTGGAGTATAGTGGTATTATCATAGATCACTATAGCTTCAAACTCCTAGGTTCAAATGGTTCTCCTACCTCAGCTTCCTGAGTAGCTGGGAATACAGGCACACACCATCTTGCCCAGCTAATTTTTTTTTTTTTTTTTTTTTTGAGTTGGCGTCTCACTCTGTCGCCCAGACTGGAGTGCAGTGGCCGCTCCCGGCCACCGCAGCCTCGACCTGCTGGGCTTCGGTGATCCTTCCGCCTCAGCCTTCCAAGTAGCTGGAACTACAGGCGCGCGCTACCACACCCGGCTAATTTTTTGATTTATTGTAGAGATGAGGTCTCACCAAGTTGCTCAGGTGGGTCTCGAACCCACGGGCTCAGGCAATCCACTCACCTCAGCCTCCCAAGGCGCGGGATTACAGGCTGAGCCACCGAGCCCGGCTGCCCAGCTAATTTTTAAACATTTATTTTTATTTTTTGTAGAGGTAGAGTTTCTCTATGTTGCCTCAACTCCTGGGCTCAAGATCCTCCCACCTCAGCCTCCCAAAATGCTGGGATTACAGGCATGAGCCACATGCCTGGCCTGCATTGCCTTTTTATTTTGTATTTTCGATGGAATTTTTTTAGGGGGCATTAACTTGGCAATGATTCTAAAGGGTATTTGGGAAAAATCGGAGTGATTATGGCTAAGAAAATTTCTAAGAGTCAAGTAAGATAACATGTTTTGAGTCTTCTATTCATTTGAAAAATATGTACTAAACATGTTTCCCTACCTGTCAGGCACCGGTCTGGGAATCTGAGGACACAGCAGTGAAAAAGACAAGAAACAAAAAATCCTATCCTGACAGCTCTCTCTTGTATCAATTAAGGTGCATGCAGTCTTGCAGGAGTAGGCAGGTCAACCGATAAGGATAGTCTGGGAATGTTTCCAGCTGCAGGGTGATGGGAGCTGTCAGTGTGTCCCACTCCCCTTGCAGAGCCAGGGCACCCAGAACACGGGTCGGCCCTGGAAGCCTCTGCCATTCAACCCTGGAGCTGGGGCCGGAGCGTCTTGCCAGGCCTTTCTCTGGTGGCCACACAGCAATTTAGCACGTGATAGACATGGCATCCTAAAGATGGGGGATGGAAGATGACTTGATTTGTGATTCTGGGACCACCAAGAGATTAAGGGAAAAAAACTAATTGGATGACCCTTGCCTCAGATCAGACACTAACATAAGGGACAGATGTACTAAAGCTTAAGGTGAAAGAGAAACTCCACCCTAAAAGAGTGAAGAGGAACTGTGGGTATATTTATCTTGAGGTGGAGAAAGACTAGTATCTGAGCTCAGAAAGGGATGGAAGAAATTGCAAAGGAGAAAAAAAATCTGTAGACTCAATTATGTGAAAATATCAAACTAGAGAAATATCTGCATCAAACATGATAGATGGGGGAGGGCACGCTCGCGCCCTGTTGGTAGAAGTGTCAATTGGCAATGTCTTGCCTGGCGAGTGGTGTGATAATAGGTACCCAGAGCCCAAAGGGGCCTCTCCTTTGATCAGCAGTCCCTCTTCTGGGAGTCTCATCTTCGAAAATTGCCAGGAATTTAGACAAACATTATTACAAAACTTGCTACATTAGCTTTATTTAAAAATATCCCAAACAGGAAATAATCTAAATGTCTACTAGTAGAAGAAAAGTTGAATTTGTATTTTCAAATAAATTAATTATTCACTATCATAAGCAAACATAGGTCAACTCTAAGTCATGGGATTGCTATCCTTAGCAGTGATGTTTATCTTTCAGGCTGTGTTGCCTCAGTTGGGAAAATCAAAATACAGCTCTTTCTTCTGCATGTCCGGAAAGCTGGATTAAATGCCAACTGAAAAATAGTAGTATGACTGGGCCATCTGTTAACCTTCCTCTTGTACTTTGCTAAAAAACGGCAACTAAAAATGATACTATAGAACATGGGTCCTGTCTTGTGGCTGTGCTGTCCTTACCTTCTCATCCCCCAGATCCCCGTGTCATCCCCAAGGTCAGGAGACCCTCACCTGCTCCAGAAGGACCCTGGATGCCACTGGGTCTTCATGTCAGTTATCAGGAATTGTGGGGTTTTTCTTATCTGAGCTGGAACGTGTCACCTCACAGGCAAAACTTCGGGGGATCCGTGGAGATGTGTCACCCTGCCCATCCTTGTCTGTAGGATAGTGTTCTGGAATGGAGAGGTTGCTGTTGGGAGCAGCCTTGGACACCTGCCTCCATAATTTCCAAGAAGACCTGCCACTCACCCCTCATTTTCCAGCCTGGTGTTTGCCATCCTTTCTTGTACCATGGATGCCCTGAGTGCAGGAATGAGTCAAGTAAGTTAGGTTGTTTTCCTGCGTGGCTTCATAATTATTCCACTTTTAACAAAGTCGTGCATCTTTGCTGAAGAACATGGCATCGTTGGTCCTTCCCTTGTCTGTGAGCTGGGGTTTCCTGGTTGGCACTGTGTATCTGCATTGGGGCTGGGCAGAAGCAGAGGAACGACTGAGTGCACAGTGACAGGATGAGCCCACCTGGTGACCCTGCCCAAACGCTGACAGTATAAATACGAAAGCCGGCAGATGTAAAGTGTTTCAGTTTTCTTGGATGTGAGGGGAGATAACAGCCATCCTGAAGAGCATGTGAGCACATCTTTCATCCTTTGAATGTTTTCAGCTTTTTCTTATATTGAGCCCAGGATTATTCCCTTTTGAGATCAGCTATATTAAATAACATTTCTCTTTTTTCTTAACAGTATGCAAGCATTGAAAAAAATGGTGAATTTTTCATGTCTCCCAATGACTTTGTCACTCGGTATTTGAACATTTTTGGAGAAAGCCAGCCCAACCCAAAGACTGTGGAACTTTTAGGTGGCGTGGTGGATCAGACCAAAGATGGGTATGCTTATTTTTCATTATCATATTTAATTTTTGTTGTTTGTTTGAAACAGTTTTCTTTTGCTTTTGTGATCAGGAAGTCATTTAATATGTACCTTCCCATCTCAAGAGCATTTTCTCTGCCTGTTACTATGAATACATTAGTTTATAAACCAGACCCTTAGCATTTCCTCCAGTGATCATTTTACAGTTGTGTGTGTGTTTTGGTGTATGTAAAGATGCTTCATAATTTCAGAGAACTATTATTGTCATCGAGAAGGTGGTGTGATGATGCAGGGTAGGGTTTGGACCCCCTGGGATTTTTCAAGATTTTGCCATTGGATTTTCACCTATAGCTTTAGAATTGTGAGTCAATGTAACACCGCTCTATGAATGAAACTTCTTTATAATCTTTCTGCTCAAATCACCTTAAAAATTTCACATATAATTAAATGGTAGAGATTGCTTGGACAGGTGAAGATGAAGATCACAAATCTCCAAGAAAGGTATTCTGCAAAGCTGGGAGAGAGGCTGTCACCATACAGAAACAGGACACTTGGCAACATGCCTTGGGATTACTTTTTCCGTACCAGGCTTCTCTACTTGCCACTTATTTATTTATTTTTTTATTTATCCCTTTTAAAGACTAGTCAAAAGCAGAGGTGAGAAGGGAGGAAAGAGTAGAACAAGGAGCTCAATCTGTAACATACAGTGAACAGTTGTTGGTTGAAATAACAACCTTCCGACCAGCCTCTGCTTGCATTTTAGAAATGGGTCTTTTAAGCGATATAAGATTGCCATTGGATCTCACCTATAGCGCAGAATTTTTGCCTACAAACTCTTGCTAATATAAACACCAATGTCTGCTGATTGCCAAAGTATAATCTATGAGAACGAACCATCTCTCTGTCAACTCCAGGAGACCTAGCCTTCTGTCTTCTCTTGTCAACTCCAGGAGACCTAGCTTACTACCCCACCACTGCCCCTTTTGATAGATTGCTTTCCCTTGTTGCTCTCTAGCTCTGAGCTTTCTCCTTGCTGTAGTCTTCATATGTCTGACCTTTCCACCTGCAGCAGTTTGAGATATGACCAGTGTGACAGCACTTTGTGCTTTACGATGCTCTTGGTGTCACCAGCTTCCCTCTTCTCATGTGTGCCCCGTCCTCCCATTTTTCATGGAAATTCCCTCCTTTAAAATATAGGCCTTGGCTACTGGCTGGGAACAGGCTAGGAACTGGCTGACACCTGGTGCAGTATCTTGGAGGATTGTTCATGGGTAGCCTTCTCTCTTGGCTCCTGTGACAACAGGTTTTCTTTAAATTAATTTCATTTTTTTAACCCTATTGCCTTTGTTTTTACTCTTACCCTCGTGGGGTTTCTTGCTTGCTAGGAAAATGTCATGCATGAGCCAGGCTTGGGTCCTTACAGGGGTCTTCTGGTTCATGTGGGAAGAGGGTGGGAACGTTTCACTCAACCCGAAGCTGTGCAGAACATAGATTTATTCTAGCCAACATTCTTCTGTGGAAGATTTGGTTATTTCCTCACTGTCTGCAGTGGCTCTTGGCTCAGAGAAAGTGTGGCCAGGTTCACATGCAACAGGAATTATCTGACTCATTGTTTGGGATCCATTTTTTTCTAACTTGAAAAAATTTTGAATTACAGGAAAAAGTTCTGAACTACAGAAAAGTTGAAAGAAGAATACAATAAACACACAATCTTTGCTCTTCACCTAGATTGATTAATTGTTAGCATTTTTGCCTTCTTCATGCTCACTCTCACTATTTTTATCTTAAACTTGGGGTGTCTCACTCTGTGGCCCAGGCTGGGGTACAGTGGCATGATTACGACTCACCATAGCATCGACTTCCTGGGCTCAAGTGATCCTCCCAACTCAGTACCAAGTAGCTGGGATTACAGGCATACCCTACCATGCTAGCTAAGTTTTTAGGTAGAAACAAGGTCCCACTAGAGGTTGTCCACACTGGTCTCAGACTCCTGGCTTTAAGCAATCCTCCCTCCTTGGCCTCCCAAAGTGTTGGGATTGCAGGTGTGAGCCACCGCATCCGGCCTGTGCTCTTTTCTGTACACATTTTCTACACACAAACACATGTATGCATGTGCTTTCCTTTTTCGGTTGGGTCATTTAAGTGTCAGTTGCAGCCATCACAATATTTCAGATTTGTCATCTAAGACTAAGACATCCTCTTACACACCCTCATGCCATTTCATGCTTAGGAGAATTAATAGCCATGTTAAATACCATTTAGTATCTAGGCCACATTCGGGGATGCTTACTCTTCCACTGCCTCCCTGACCTCAGATGACTCATTGCTTTTTCTTGTTTCTTTTTTCTTTTTGATTCCAGATCTAGTCAGGTTTCTTGACCTATGATGTCTCCTTTAGTCTAGAACAGACCTTTGTATTTATTGTTGTACATAATAGTGACTTTTAAAATCAAGACTGATTATCTTGTGGACAGTCCCACACTCTGGCCGCATATGACCGTTGCCTCATGCTTGGCTTGGGGTGGGTTTGGGTGCAGGTTGGGAGATGTCCACCTGTTGTGTCTGCCCAGGAGGTCCGTGGTCCTAGTGTCGAGAGGCTAGAAGGGCCTATTGGGGAAGGTGGTGTCTGGCAGGTATTTCCACTGTAAGATGCCGTTTTGGGCCGTATGATGGGTGGATGATCTGGGCATGATGCTTGGGGTCACATGGATGCTTCTTACCCTGCAGCCTTCACCCAGCAGTCTCAGCACCTTCATGATCCTGCCCTGAGGCCGTTATTATGTGGTTGCTTGAGCAGTGATGATTTCTCTAATTCTGTCATTTCTTCTGTGCTTATTGTCCAGCTTTCTTTGGTGAAGACAGGCTTTCTTGCTTCTGCTGCCTTTCCTTTCTCTTCTGATCATTTGTACCAACATACATTCCTGGATATGTTTATTTTTAACCTATGACTGTTATTCCCTGAGATGCCTAGATTGGTCAGGGGAGTCCTCCAAGCTGGCTTCCTGCCCTCAGCCTTTGTTTTTGGAAAGTCGAATTTATTGAGAGGACAAAAAAGCTCCCAAAGTGGGAGGGGATCCAAAGGGGTTGCCGTACCCTCAGTCTTTGAGTGTTCTTGCTTTTGGCAGATTAGCTGTGTTCTGGCTCACCATGGCCACTCTTGCCTTTGACGTGGAAATCCCTTTTTCTTCCAAGAAGTTTTCATTCCTTTCCTCTGAGAATGGGGCTGAGAAACATGACTCTGGGCCCTGGCTTGTCCCTACCAGGGTAGTACTGCTTCTCTGGTTTTTCAGGGAAAAGCGCTGGGATGTTATACACTTTATTTATTTGCTTAGTTTTTTATTTGTTGCTTATTTATTTGAGTTGGGGTCTCACTCTGGCACCCAGGTTGGAGTGCAGTGGCCCCATCACGGCTCCCCTCAGCCTCGATCTCCTAGGCACAAGCGAGCCTTCCACTCAGCTTCCCAAGTAGCCAGCACTACAAGCTCACGTCACCACACCCAGCTAAATTTTAAAAATTTTTTGTAGAAATGAGGTCTCGCTATATTGCCCAGGCTTGTTTTGAACTTCTGGGCTCAAGTGATCCTCCTGCCTCAGCCTCCCAAAATGCTGGGATTACAGGTGTGAGCCACTGTGCCCAACCTGGGACATATGCACTTTAAAACCATCAACCTTTCATAATGACATTTCCTTTTAAATTTAACATTACAAGATTTGTGTTTGCTTTTAAAATTCTGTATCTCTTTCTCTTAGTGAAAATTTTGATTTCTGAGTACATTAATATATTCATTGGCATTAATTTGATATAATTAGAATCCCTTCTGAAGCACTTTGCTTTCCGTTTTATCCCTTTTCCCATGAATACACATGCTTTCCTTTACTTAAACATATTGCAAAAAAAATAGCCTAAAATTTATTAGATGCCAACAATGTAAACATACGTTTTTCATGTATATATCATAACATGAATATTCCTTTAAAAGCAGGTTTGAAAGGTTGGCTTTGTTTCCCTGGTTTTGCAGATGAGGTAACCCAGGCTCTTGACATTTAAGCGGCTTGTAACTGGAGGTCCCCGGACTTGTCTGGTTCCAGAGTGCTCGGCCTTTCAGGGCTCCAAGCCGCCTCTTCTCATAATCTCACACTCTACTTTAGTTTGACATTTTCTTTTAGATTTTGTAGTATCTTAAGTCTCAGTGTTTTACTGTGACAGGGAACATCTTGGATGACTTTGATCCTTTGCCCTATAACTTTTTTTTTTTTACTTGCGGAAACAGTGAACATCTGAGTTATTTTTTGCATTTGTTTTCAGCTGATGCTAGTAGTTGTACATGCTGGGTACAGACCGGTCTTTTGACACTGTGTACAATGTGCAGTGATTGAGTCAGGGAATCAGCATAGCTGTCACCTTGAACATTGACTGCTTCTCTGTGTTGTGAGCATTCAAAGTCCTTTCCTCTTGCTTTTAAAAAATATACACTAAGTTCTTGTTAACTGTATTCTCCCACGGCCTGGAGGACCCTGGCTCTAACCTCCCATCTCACCCAGCTTTGTATCTGTGAACTAGCCTCTTGTTTCAACCCCTTCCTAGCCTCGGTTTTGGACAGGAAAGCAGCGTCCACAATTGCCTCACCGTGGCACAGATATTTAGTGTGTGAGCATCTTCTGTGACAGGTTACCCTGCCTAGATAGTTTCATCATTTGAACTCATTTTAATTATATTACTTTTTGGTCTTTTAGAATGAATCTCATCTCCATGTGTTCCTACTAAGTGTCAAATGACTTTGTTTTCTATCAGACTCATGGACCGTACTCTGTGAACTCATACCCTTATTGATGGTCTCTACTGGAGCAAATATCTTCATGCACATGACATTTTTCCCTTCTGCTTCTGCTTCTTTTCTTAGAGACACCTTCGAAGAGAGGGATTTCTGAGTCAAAGGATACAAATACTGTGGATGCCAAAAAAATGTATGCACATTTTAAGCAGTGTTATCTATGCATTACTTTTAAAAGTTGACTTTAGTTATGGTAGCAATGTCTAGTGTGACATTTGCTCAAAAGTTGGCGTTTATCAAATGAATGCTAGTCACCATCCGACAGGCAGGACAGCATTACAAATTTAATAAAAGTTTTTTCTTTCTTAAAATGTGTGTTGCCGGGCTCGGTGTCTCATCCTGTAATCCTGCGCCTTGGGCGGCTGAGGTGAGTGGATTGCCTGAGCCGGCGGGTTCGAGACCTGCCTGGGCAACTTGGTGAGACCTCATTTCTACAATAAATCAGAAAATTAGCCGGGCGTGGTAGCGCACGCCTGTAGTTCCAGCTACTTGAAGACTGAGGCAGAAGGATCGCCGGAGCCCTCCCGGCCACCGCACTCCAGTCTGGGCGACGGAGTGAGACTCCAACTCAAAAAAAAAAAAAAAAGTGTGTACATTTTTCTGGCACTCTCTGTATCTAGGTATCTAGGGCTCACTGTGTGCATTAGAATGATCTTTTCCACTATGCCTGAGCAGGTTGAAACCTCCTCCAAGGTGCGTAGGCTCATAGAGCTGTGGGTGGTACAGGTCAGCACCTGTGCCTCACCCTAGGCCATGGGATGCTCACCTGCCCAGGCCCAAGGCCATGGGCTGCTCACCTGCCTGCCTAGGCCTGAGGCTATGGGATATAAACCTGCTACCTGCCAAGACCCGAGGCCATGAGACACTTTCCTACCTGCCCAGACCTGAGGTCATGGGACACTCCTGTTGCCTGCCCAGGCTTGAGGCCATGAGATGCTTACCTGCTGCCTGCTTAGGCCATGCCTTGAGATGCTCCCCTGCCCAGGCTGTGAGACTCACCTGCCACCTGCCCAGCCCAGCCTTGACTGAGCTTTTCAGGGCCCCTGTCTCAGTGTGAAGCTTCTCAGTGTTCTTGTTCCAGTGTTAAGGCATGATACCTACATTTCCCTCTTCCTTTCCCTTTCTCTGAACCCTTAGCTGTTGCCAAGTTCACAGTCATGAATCAAGCACTATTTTTTTTGTTGTTGTTTATTTTTGAGAAAGCAGGATTTATTGATTTATTGAGAGAACAGAAAAGCTCCCACAGTGAGAGGGGACCCAAAGGGGTTGCCCCAACCACTGTTTCTTGAAGAAGTTCCGAGACAGAAGCCACATATTGGCCCATGGACACATAACACACTGTACATGGACAGGTGCTGGCTGGCCTCCGTTTCAGGTGCTTTTATTATGTGATCACTTAGCTTGACCAGCCAGAGGGATTTTAGTTTAGAACCTTATTAATATTTATTTATTTATTTGAGTCAGGATCTCACTCTGTCGCCCAGGTTAGAGTGCAGTGGCACGATTATGGCCACTACAACCTCAACCTCCTGGGCTCAGGTGATCCTTCTGTCTTAGCCTCCCAAGTAGCTGGGACTACAGGCACACACTATCATGCCTGGCTAATTTTTTTTAAATTTTTTTAGACACAAGGTCTTGCTGTGTTGCCCAAGCTGGTCTTGAACTCCTGGCCTCAAGCAATCCTCCCACCTCAAGCTCCCAATCTGCTGGGCTTACAGGAGCGAGCCTCTGCACCCAGCCACTTGGGAGCTTCTCTTTGAACAGAGCAGATGGGTTCATCTAGGAACCTGGAGTGTGGATTGATGTGATCCTGCCGTGATCGAGAGATGATGTGAAAGACACCAGATGGGGGCTGCATTTGGACTGAGAGGTCTGGAAGACTTCCCATGATTGTCATCCCAGCTGCAGGAGTTGGGGGTGGGGTTACAGAGGACAGAGCATGGCAGGTAGAGGGACAGCCTTACAAGGGCCCTGCATTCTGAAGCATAGAGTCTGCGTGCCTGGCGTGGAAACCCAGGGCATGGTAAGGGAGAGGCAGGTTGTGCTGGGACCTGTAGGTACTTGTCCTGCTGTTAAGGATTGGGTCTTCCGCTTGAGCACTGGAAGACTGTCGGAGGCTGGCATGATGTGGGGTGTGACAATAGTGTCCTCACAGTGAGCATTTCTTGTTGCATTCAATGTTCCTGCATTCCACTGTCTTGATCTAGTTAATGATGGGTTTGATCAATTGACGAAACTCCTTGAGTGTGATGAGAAGAAACAGACCTTTTGTGCGGTAGGGCTCCAAGCGGGAGGGCTTGTCTCAGCGTCTCGGGGAAAGGAGTCTCTGAGGGCTTCTCAGGGCACAGACCCTCTACCAACCACAGAGCTAAATCAAGTCTCTTGGATTTGGTTGTGATGATTGGCATGCTTTCATTTAAAATAAGAATGAAGCTTTATATCCTCTGAGTGTGATTTGTATACATTGTTCACGCAACTCTCTGCTGGGCATGTGAATGCCTCCAGACTTTGTGGTGGTGCCCTTGAACCTGGGCACAGAAACCAAACATGTTTCTGTTTGTTGTTGTTATTGACTGTTGCCACATTAGAGGGAGCTGAGGCTAAGACACTTCTCTCTTGTGACTCCCTTCTCACTTGAGGAGACTGAGTGCCTTGGCAGAGGCTGGGAGTGTTGGGTACTAGGCCTGCTGCAGTTGTGGGTACTGACTCCTGTCTGCGGGGTCACCAGCCAGCTCCACTGGCTTGTGAAGGTCATGTAGGAACTTAGTATGTACGTGGTCCATCCCCACGTGGAACCTCGTTGCATTTCATGCCAGAATAAAAGTTGTCTCTCTCTTTTTTTTTTTTTTTTGAGTTGGAGTCTCACTCTGTTGCCCAGGCTGAAATGCAGTGGCACAATCATGGCTCACTGAAGCCTTGACCTCCTGTGCTCAGGTGATCCTCTTGCCTCAGCCTCCCAAGTAGCTGGGACTACAGGCATGTGCCACCTTGCCTAGCTAATTTTTTAATTCTTTGTAGAGACGAGGTTTCTTTATGTTGCCCACGCTGATCTCAAACTCTTGGGCTTAAGAGATTCTCCCACCTTGGCCTCCCAAAGTGCTGGGATTACAGATGAGAGTCACTGCACCCAGCCAGGCTCTTCTGAAAAAGTGAATGTCACATATCTCAGTTTGTTCGTGATGGGAAAAGGAAAAGATAATTCCTTTTCACTCAGAGGGAAAGAGAATCATCCTGGGAGTGTTCCCACTTGGGTGCCTGAGGAATAAGGGTGTCAGAGAAGAAAAGATCAAACAAGAAATGGAGGCTTCACAATGTGCTGCTGCTTACATCGAGTGTGTTCCTAATGTCCCCTTGTTCGCACTTTGTCTTTCTGAGGAGAGGCGGATGCCTTTTGGAAACTTTGCAAGGAGGTGGAGGATGGAATGATGCTGATGGTGGAAGCACAGTTCTATACCTGTCAGCACTTGGTGAGCCTGGTGTGCTGAATCCAGGCCGTGGCCACATGCTGGGCGCTAATGAGGTTTACAATTGGCACTGCGTCAAGAGTATTAGGGTAATGTATCTAAACATCAGCACTCCACAGCTGCACAGCCGCTGCCAGGCACAGCCCAGAGTCTAAAAGGACATCTCTCCACAAGCTGGAGAGGACACTTCTGCACTCCTGGAGTGGACACAGACTCGCACAGGTGTCAGATGAACCTGAGATGTACACACTTTGCTTAGAATTGAGCAAAGGCATCTCTTTAATTTAAAAAACCTTGGTAATAATCAATAGCAGTCACCTGAGCAGCTTAAATTTTCTTCTTAGTCATCAGACTCCCAAATTAATCCACCAAAACAAAAAGCCTCATTACCAGCTCTCGTCAAATCAGCGTTATTTTTTTCTTTCTCTCAAGATGTCTGATTAACCCCCTTTCTCTCTGCATTCCTCACTTCGTGTTAATATTTGATGTCTGAAATCCTGGGGGGGCTTGTGCAGTGTGGTGGCTAGACACTGTCTACGAGGAGTAAATTAAAAAGGATTTCTAAAAAGGCTTGTATTATGTTGCTGATGTATTAGGAAATCTGTAGGAGTGTCAGGTGCCTGGGTTTTATTTTTCTTTTTAATTCCAGAAAAGGCTGATTACTGACTAGGCGCTGATTTCTCTTCTCATCCATATGTAGGGATGGCCCACCTCCTCCTCCTCTCCCCCGCTCCTGTCACCTATCCTAGCCTTTATTGGGAAGTTTTGCTGAAAAGGGAAGATGAGAAATGGGGTCGCAGCCATAGGGGGCAGGGAAGCTGAAGGAGGCCTTTTGTAGGGGTAGAGAGCATGATGTCTGCTGATGGGAAAGGCTCGGCAGCAAGTGGAGAAAGCTGGCCACATTGGAGAGAAAAGGAGGACATAGTGAGCACTGTCTAGAAGGCTGGCCGCCTGTGAGAACACATTGACCTAGCCCGGCTGACCTCCACGAGAGTGCAGGGCATGCCTGGACATCTGGAGACGTCATAAAAGCACCATCTGCCTTCTGTGCTGTGTCGACATTTACAGTGATGCTTTCACAAGCCATGGGGGGTAAAGCTGCTGGAGCCTTAACACCATGAAGGGTGATGTCCCCCCACCCTTCATGTGGAAGCTCAACCCGTGTGGTGGCAGTGCTAGGAGATGGGGCTTTGGGAGGTGACTCATGATTAGGATTCATGTCCTCAAAAGAGACTCCAGGGAGGCTGTGCGCCCTGCCTACCATGTGAGGACACAACAATAAGGCACATTGGAAGCGGAGAGCCCTCCTGAATGCCAGATCTGCTGGGGCCTCAATCTTGGACTTCCCAGTCTCCAGAACTGTGACCAGAAACTTTTGTCGTTTATGAATTACCAAGTATAGGATAGTTTCTTGTCGCAGCCTGAATGGAGTAAGATAGACACAAAATTAGACAGTAGGTGTGGTCATTACATCACCACCATCCCATCGTCATCATGGTAATTCTGCCTCAGATTGTCCTTGAGGACACAGAAGAAAGCAGACTTTTGTATTTCATGTTGCTCTTGAACACACATCCTCTTAAAATTCTAAGTGGGACACAACTGTACGGCACCTCCACTCACTGTGGCATGCTGGTGTCTGAGGAAGAGCCTGGGAACAGTTGTTTGAGTTGCTAGCTGAGCCGCTGTCTCCCCCACCCATGGGATACTGTTTTTATTTGAAAGAATGAATTATTTCAAAGAATTAAAATGTTCACGTGTGGCAGCTTCTCCATACTTAGAGACTTTTCTGACAGAACTGGTAGTGATACCAGTTAATGTGGTTTTTAAATACAGTGTAATGAAATGCCCCAACATTGGTGTAACCTAGGGAAAACAGTGTTTTCAGCCAAACAATGCATGGTGTTACAGTCATGCAGGGTGAAGGATTCCGTTCAGAAATGCAGGACAGACCCGAGGGTGTTAAGGTAACCAAGTAGGTACAGGTCAGTGGCACGATTTCAGATTCCACAATGCTACTGGTCTTTGAGAAATGATCACTTGTTGGGGTTCGGTGTTGTATCAAAGAAGACATCCCCAATGATCTAGAAAAGCCTCTGGATGCTAAAATGTTAGTAGGAGATAAGAATATTTAGGGTATGGAGAGTAGGTAAATTTAGGTGAAAGAATAGGAATGGAATGAACCTAAACAGGATTTCTAAAATCATCTTTTTATAACTTATATATAATTTGTGAAGGTCAATAATTCAATGAGGTTTGATATGTTTCTATAGTCACATAACCACTTCCACAATCATGATATAGACGTTCCCAAGAATTCCCTTGTGCTCCATATCAGCACCTATTGACCTTAAAACAAATTACTACATAATCAGTGGCTTTCAAATGCAAATGCATTCTCTTAAACTTCTAGAAACCCAAACTGAGTCTTCTGGGAATAAACTCAAAGTGTTGGTGAGGCCAGTTTCTCATGAAGATAACAGGAGGATATCTGCTGCTTGGCTCCTGCAGTTTCTAGAGGCTGGCGGCCTTCCTGTGCTGAGGGCCACGCTGCTGCAATCTCTGCTTCCACTGTAATGCTTGCTGTCCTCTCCCTTCCTCCTGGGCCCTCTGAACCTGCCTGTTGCAATCACTGAATAATCCAGGATAACAGCCCTATGGTTAAATACTCAACCGTATCACAAAGTCCTTTTTTGCAACATAAGGTAACATATTTAGTGGGAGGAGAGGGGCACTGTTGAGACCACCTTATGCACTCTTGGTGTCACTCTCCTGCCCCAAACTGTTGGTCCTAGAAATCATCGATCCACTTTTGCCTTTTCTAGAAAATCATATAAATGAAATCACACATCATCAGCAGTCTATTGTGTGTGGCTTCTTTCACTTACTATCATGATTTGAAGACTCGTTCATGTTGTTGAGTGTATTTATTTTTTATTGTTAAATCGTGTCCCATTGTGTGGGTATATGACAATATATTTCTCTGTTCTCCGGGAACAGCCATTTGAGTTCTTTCTAGGCTTTGGCTATTACGAATAAAGCAGTTATGAATATTTGAGAAAAAAATAGATAAGGGCCCCGGGAATCCTCCTTCCTTTTCTAACTGTATCTTTGTGAGGCTGAAATCCTTCCCTACCCTTCAACCAAAACAACATACTACTGCAGATTGAGTGCAGCTGTTTTCCATTTAGTCAGACAGTTAAGAGATTTACAAAGATATAAAGCTGCTTTTCTCACTAAATGTTCTGTTTTAGAAAACACAGTTCTTTTTCATAGAAATGTTATTTATAATACCATGTAATCGACGTATTTACTTTTTAATGAATTCAATTTTAAAATTTTATTTGTTTTAATTTCTAACATGGCAAGTATGATAGATAATAAGCCACAACCAAAAGCTTTTTGGGTCCTCAGTAATTCCTAAGCACGTGCAGAGGTCCTGAGACCCAAAAGTTTCAGACACGCTGAACTAGAAAGATGGAGGGGCAGGTGGAGCTCAGGGAGACGTGCAGTGTAGTGGGAGATGTTGTCTTCTAGTTTTTTTTCTCCAGGAAACAGGTGGAAGGGTGGTGCAGGTTGAGGTTTGGGCAGTCTGGAGACAGAATAATCCACTAAACAGTTACCTGGAGGTGGGAGGGTAAAGGGCAGCATGAGTTCTGGCAGGACCTGCTGGAGCGCCTGCCTGGGGGTCTGTGGTCAGGCATTTTTTTTTTTTTTTTTTTTTGAGTTGGAGTCTCACAATAAAACCCAGACTGGAGTGCAGTAGCCACACTCGGCCACCACACCCACGACCGGCTGGGCTCTGGCGATC
>CAUYQG010109146.1:0-29549 GCA_963574415.1 Tarsius wallacei | reverse complement strand
CTGTTTTTCTTCCTGACTTCCTTATAACTATTTACTACTGTAAACTTATGATATCCTTACCCTATAAGACTAAACCTTAACTCTAAACCTTATTTAATTTACTACCATATATTTATTTCTATTAACCTTATTTCTATCCTTATATCCCTATATTTTCTTAACTATCAGTAATACTATTATATATCTCTAATCTTACTATTTTATTATTAATATTCTAACTTCTGTCTCAACATCTCCAACACCTACTTATTTACCCTAAAATATCTTAGCCTATTTTTTATCTCAAATGGTTGTTTTCCATAGTTCTTAGCTGGGGTCTGTTATTTATTATTAAAAGGAAATGAGGAGATGGCCGACTCATTTTTCTCAACCTCCCAATGTTATAAGAAAGAAGGTGGAAAAATATTCTTACACACCCTAAGGGGCACCTTTTTGCTGCAATCTCACCTTCATTATGCCTATGTATAACTTTTGCTGTCAAATGCCACCATCCATCTGCGCATCTACTATCTCAATTATTAACCTATGACAAATAAAGAGGGAACATTCTCAAGCCTATGCACGCAATCCTTCAAAGTTAGGGAAGGTCCGTCAACAGGATCCATGGGGCTTTGCCTCCATCATGGCTGCATTTTACTGGGGCCTTGCTCCCAGCCAGCATTTTTCCTGTTTTCAGGTCCCTTTTACCTTACTCTTCCTAAGGATTGCGGCTCCTGGCAGTGATTCTTAAACCCTCTGCCACCAATTGTGTTATTTCAACCATGAACACCAGCCCATTGTCCAATCCCATGGTGAGTGGGATCCCAAATCAGGGAATGATTTATTTTAGGAGAATTCGGGACACTTTATGTGCCTTCTCTATGCGGATACAGAAGGCTTCTAACCAGTCTGAGAAAGTACATACAAAAACTAACATGTATTTGCAGCCTAAGACTCAGGGAAGCTCAGTGAACTCCACAACTATATTTTCAAATGGGGTCCCTCCAACACTCTGCACTCCAGGGTAGATCTTAGGCCCCTGGTGCAGGTTATTTCAGGCACACATCTCGCACTGTTCACACATCACCTGGGCTATGATGGAAAATCGAGGAATGTAGAAATGTCAGCCCAATATGGTCTCTAGAGTTATTCAGCCAGTGTGGGTTTCCTGATGGAACTGCTTGACAAAGGTTGGAGCCGAGGTCTCGGGAATTGTGACTTGCCCATCCTTAAATTTCCACCATCCGCCTGGGAGGTAATTTTCATCTTCAGTAATTTGGGACCCATTCCACCAATGGACTAGGGAACAGTGTAGTGGCCAGAGCCATTGGTTCTGTCATCCCCTGCGAGGCTGTGAGCTTTGCTTCTTGGTCTGCTCTTCAGCTTCTTTGTGTTACTACGGTGTCTCCCTTTTGGTGTCCCTGACAGTGCATAACTGCTACCTTCTTAGGGATCCACACAGCGTCTAAGAGTTTGAGGATTTCTTTACTGTATTTTATGTCTTTTCCTCCTGAATTGATTAGGCCCTTCTCTTTATATAAAGTCCCATATGCATGGAGGGTGATGAAGGCATATTTAGAATCGGTGTATATATTGACACCTATCCCTGCTGCCAGTTGGAGGGCTCGGGTTAGTGCAATGAGTTCTGCTTTTTGTGCTGAGGTTCCTTTTGGCAGATACCTCACCTTGATGGTGGAATTCAGGGTTACCACAGAGTACCACACAAGATGTTCATCCTCTTTCATGAAACTGCTACCATCAGTGAAATACTCAACGTTGGGGTCCTTGACAGGCTGGTCCATTAAATCCAGTTGGCTGGAAAATACTTTGTCCATGACTTCAGTGTTGTCATGATAGGGCTGACCTGTCCCAACAGACATCAAGGTTGCAGGGTTGAGGGTTCGCACCACTTCTAGGTGAATGCATGAGTTTTCACTTAGCATTCCCTGATATTTGACAATCCGGGTGTTAGTTAGCCAGTATTGTCCCTTATACTCCATTAATGTAAAGTGTAAAGTGTGGCACTCGAACTGTTGTTTCTTGTCCCATAGTCAATTTGTCAGCTTCTGCCACTAGGAAGGTCATAGCTGTAAGTGCCCTTAGGCAGGGCGGCCAGGCTTGGGCAACAGAGTCAAGTTGTTTGGAGAGGTATGCTACCAGACAATGCCATGATCCCAACATTTGGGTTAGAAATCCCACTACAACACCAATACACTCATGCACATACAGGAAAAAGGGTTTGGACATGTCTGGGAGTCCCAGGCTGGGTGTGCTAGTGAGGGCTCGCTTAATCTCTTCAAAGGTCTTTTGTTGTGTTTGCTCCCATAACAAAGGTTCTTGTTTTCCCCCATTTGTGGCCTCATAAAGGGGCTTTGCCAAGATAGAGAAGTTAGGTATTCAGATCCTGCAGAAACCTGCAACTCTGAGGAACTCTCAAACCTGGAGTCAGGTAGATGGAAACTGAATTGAGCAAACAGCCTTTTTCCTCTCGGGACCGAGGTGATGCTGGAAACCGAGATATTTGACCTTTTCTTGACAGATTTGGGCCTCTTTCCTTGAAATCTTGTAGCCAGCCTCCCACAGGCGGGTGAGGAGCTGTCGTGTCCCTTCCATACAGTCCTCCAGCATCCACCTGGCCAACCAACAGTAAACCATCTACATACTAAAGTAGCATGCAGTCATGTTGGTCCACTGGGAATGCTTTTAAATCAGAGGCTAATGCTGTGCCAAAAATGGTTGGGGAATTTTTGAACACTTGAGGTAATCTAGGTCAAGTCAACTGACCTTTGTTGTCATTTTTAAGTTTCTCCCATTGAAAGGCGAATACTGGTTGACTCTGAGGGGCCAAGTGGATACAAAACAATGCATCCTTGAAGTCCAAACATGTAAAGAAGGCAGCTTCCATGGGGATAAGATCCAGGAGAGTGTAGAGGTTGGGAACAACTGGGGTGTAAGGTAACAGTGGCCTGGTTTACTGCTCATAGTCCCTGAACCAGCTGGTAGTCATCTGTTCCCAGTTTTTGGACCAGCAGGAGGGGCGTGTTCCAAGACGACTGGCAGGGTTGGAGGATTCCATACTTTAGAAGTCTTTCCAGATGTTTCTGAATCCCAATCTGTGTCTTGCAAAGGATGAAATATTGTTTCTGGTGAGTGGGTCAAGTCCCCGATTTTAGTTCTACTACTATTGGGGGTATGTTTTGGGCTAATCCGGGAGGATCGTCCTCAGCCCATAGCCTAGGCCTCTTGAAGGGAAGCTGAGGTCCTTGTCTTGGCTTTTCTATGAGACTATAGAGATCCCACTCTTCTCCGTGGGGGACCGTGAGAGTCATAATTTTTGTTTCGGGTTTCCCTAGGGTCAGAGCTGCTGGGCCATGGAAGTTGAAGGTTATCTGGGCTTGCAGCTTTCCCAAGAGATCCCAATCCATTAAAGCCATAGGACAGTTGGGAAGGTACAGGGATTCACGAATAGCTTCATGGCCTCCTAGATTACATTGTTGGGGCCTTAAGAAGGGACGATGAGCCCAGCCTCCCATGACTCCCACAATAGTGGCTTATCTCTGCAAGAGGGGGCCTACAGGGTGGTTTACCACAGAATGCTCTGCCCCAATATCTACCATGAAGTCAAGGGGCTGGCCCCCCACAATCCTTTGGACCATAGGCTCCTGGGGGCCTAACAAAAAGGAACCCAGTTTGTTCTAGTCTTTCTCATAATTTTCCACAGCAGCTGGGCCAACAAAATCATTCTTGGGGGTCTCATATGGTTGAGGAGTGGGTTGGTACTGTCCTTGACCACCTGGTCTCTCCCTCTTCCCCTGGGAGTTGGATGATAATTCTCTGGATGTTTGTTTTGCCAATGACCCTCTTGGAAACAGCACTCACATTGGTTCTGCCCCAATCTCATTTCTGGGCACTGTGGTTCTTCTTGTTGGCTCCTTCTCTGGCTCTGACCTCGGCCTTAACCTCACAGAGCCACTTTCCGGGAGTGTCCCGACCTTTCCACCAGAGTGGCAGCAAGCAGATCTACCTTCTTCATTTTGCGGTCTGCTTCTTGTTGGGCCTCTGGGTTTGGTTGATAAATACCTTCATTGCAACCTCTAATCATTGGCTAGCATTCATACCAGCAAAGCCCTCTAACTTCTGTAGCTTGTGTCTCCCTGAACCTGACCAACAAAAGCTTTATTAGCCATTCACTGATTTTCAGCTCCTTCTGGATCAAAGGGTGTGTAAAGGCAAATGCTTCGCATAGTCTTTCATAGAATTGACTTGGGCTTTCTTCAGGTGCCTGGAGCACCTCTGTGTTTTGCTCATGTTAATAGTCTTTTTCTCTTCTTCCTTCATACCACCTAAAAGAGCCTCTTGGTAATGCTTGAGCATTTGAAATGCCTGGCCATTGTTAGGGTCCCATTGGGGGTCTTCCTCGGGGAACTGATTCTGGGTATAGGCCTGAGCATTCACCATCCCTGCAGGGGTATGCTTCTGTAACCAGGTTAAAGTGGCCTGAGTAATTGAGTGGCATTCTTCTGTGTTAAACAGAGTCAGGAGAAGGTAGTGGCAATCAGTCCAAGTGGACTTGTGGGTCTGGATGATGGACTGCATTAGATCAATCATGACCTGAGGCTTCTCAGTGAACAAGGGGGTATGGTTTTTCCAGTTTAGGAGATCAGTGGTGGTAAGGGTTGACATATAAAAGTATGTTGTCCCCCTTGGATCTGACCATTCTGACTATGGTAGAGGGGCCCTCTAGTTTCTTTCAGTGGCAGTAGTAAGGCCACCTGGCACCTGTAGTGGGGCAGGGGGGCGGGGCTGCCAGCAAGTCCTCCTGGTGCTTTCTGGCAGAGTATATGGGGTTAGGACTGGCTGCTCCAGAGTAGCTGTGACCAGGGGCATCTTGGGTGACTTCGTGGAAGAGGTGGCTTTAGGGGTGTGGGCAGCCTCTGCAAGAGCTCTGGCTGCAGTAGGTGTGAGGAGTACAGGAAGCAGTGAGGGGTACATTGGCACATAAGGTGGAGGGATTTCCTTGGGCTCCTCAAACAGAATGGGCTTCTCAGGCTTCAGTCAATATATTGAGGGAGCTGTCATTAGGGCCATCATGATTTTACAGTTCTCATCTGGACAGACTTTTACCAAAGTGGTCAATAAAGAACTATATCTTGCCAATAGTCAATGTAAGGGAATTGGTCAATGACCCTAAACACTTTGCTGACTAGTTCTTTGTCTAGTGATCCCTTGGAGGGCTATCCCACCCTGAATGAAGGTCAATCTATTTCACAGAACGTCTGGAGTTTGTTTTTCAGGAGTCAACTTAATACCATAGTCCCCTGAATAACCTTTTTTCAAATTCTTTATTATACACTCTAGGGGGTAAGCTTACTCTGTTTGCCATCCATTCCCTCCCTCTAAAAGACAACAATCACACATGAGAAAGGGAAAGGGAAGAGGTAAGCACTTGCTTTGTCCATCTCCAGCTGCTCTTCTTGTGGAGATATTTCAGGCACCTCTTAGCAATTGGCGAGTTGGTATAAGCCCCTGACCAGATTTTGATTTGGGATTTCTCCTGACTCTACTTCTGCCCTAAGCCAAATGAGGTCACCATGGAACTGCAGATTGGGACTACGCTTTCACTTCACTGCCAAGCAGCATCTCATTCATTCACACTCACACAATGTCTTCAACCCACCGCCCATTGCCTTAGAGTCACAGTTTCATTCCCCTGTGGGGCTACTTGGGCAACTCTGGGAGGTGATCAGTCTCCCCCTATGCCCCTTAGGGGCAGGCTTACCAAATCAAACCCGGGTTCTTACCAGTCTAATAGGCGTTACTCCCTTGGCTGGTTCCTGGGCCACACCAGGTTCCTTTGTGCTTCCAGGGCCCTTTCCCTGGCATGCCAGGTGGGCTAGTCCCCTAAGGATCAATTGGTCCACTGGCATAAGGCAAGGTCACCTCTCCTGGCACCCTGGAAATCACACCCCGGTGACAAGAGAGGTGAAATCACCATCTCCGTATCTCCTAGGCGAGCCCCAAGAGATATAGTAGGACCCTTTTACGGAGAGACGGGACACCAAGACTTCTTTGACAGGAAGCAGTGTTTATTTTTGCCAGCACTGGCTCAGCAGATTCACATCCAAAGGGTGAACCCCGAACACAGTGGGGCATTGCCTTATATACTTTCCGCTAACTTTTCTTTACATTCTAGCCCCTTTGTCTCCCTTATATGGCAATATACATTCAATTGGGTATTTCATGGCACAGGGCTGTAAACAGATATGCATGCACACTTAGACATTGACTGCATCACATTACCTCTTTCTTCTGGGAAGGCCCTTACCATAGCACCAGTTTCACAGGAATATACTTATCTCCAAATTCATTCACTTATGTAAATTAAATATATGCATCTTTTATATGTCAATTATAGCTCAATAAAGTAGTTTTTAAAAACCCAACAATCCAAAGATTTTCCTCAGTCTAATATTTAACCTAAAGAACTCTGAGTCCAGCATATAAGCTATATGCATTATATATTTATACAAAAAGATGTCATTTCAGAATTATCTATATGGTATTCACTTTGCTGCAGTAACTTAATATGAAAACAGATGAGTTTTCAAACTGTTGGGTTTGTTTTGTTTTTAGTATATGGCTACTGAATCTCTAGTCTGTGAGTGGATTCTTCTATGAATATGTGTTAGTCATTAATCCACGGGAACTAAGATTATAATTAAGATGCAACCTGAAAATGTAATTTTGTATAGAAATTTTAGCACCATATTAAACATTGCTGCCAAGATCCCTTCTTAGCCACTTTGCACACTCCTGTATCGGAATACAGTTTTGTTATTATTGTTTTAGCAAGTGAAAATGGTTCCATTTTATACATTATTAAGAATTCTATGGATAAGATATGTTTTCTTCTGTACAAGTTTGAATATCTGTTATTCCATGAGCTAACTGTGCTTTCATCATATACTAGCCATGAAGCAGAACTCAACACATTGTTCCATTCTCCCAAGTCAAATATATTTTATAAATCATTTGTGAATGTTATAGATTCAAATGCAAAATTGGGCAGGAGAAAGAGAATATTACAATTAATACCACATAACATCCTCAAAGCTGTAATTTCATTGCCAACCTCAGTTGTCTTTTTTTTTTTCCTTCATCTAATCATCACCTCTTTCTATCTCGCTGCTTTTTATATTCCTCCTTGATTATGTAGAAATTTCAACTAAAAGTCCATTTCCTAAGGGAAAAAGTGTGATTATAAAAGCTGCTAAGAAAAATTTTTTCCATAATTTACACAATATGACCTAGGTCAGGGTTGCCTAAAATATGTACTATGAGATATAACTAGGGAACAAATTTAATTTATGGTCAACTTAGTTTGAAAAATAAAGGCTCCTCACTTTTTAAAAAAAATAAATTTTTGTACTGTACATTTTTCGGAGTCTTTATAATGCTTGCATGGTGAACCTCTAAAATAAGAAATTCTCACATAAAATTGACTTTGAAAGCCTGTGTTTTTTAAAAACATTTTGTGATACTACTTTTGCAATGAATAAACTTTGAGAAGTTCAGAAGAAGAATTTCTAGACTTAATAGATAGTCAAGGAGTTCTTTGGACTCAAGTTCTCTCTTTAGTACTGTAGATAATGGTTTCACTAACATTCCCCTTAACTGAAATTTGCCTTTAACCCCTTTCATAACAATGAAATTTATTTGGAACACTCTAACTTCCAGACAGAAGAAAGAATGTTGTGACCAAAGAAAGGAAAGAGGGGACATGAGGAAGGAAGTAACCAGGGAAACTACATATTCGTGAGAGAGCCAAGGAACATGTGAATATAAGTGACAGAGATTTCTAGAGTTGTTTTCAGTGTAAATATCTGTGACATTTTAAGAGTGACACATTGTAAAAATAAATATGGAAAAACTATAACTTTGGTTCATTTGAAAAAATCTATAGTAAAGAACTACATTATTTCTTACAGTTTCTGAAATACAGTTTTATTTTATTTTGACTATGATTCTGACAATGAAGATAGAACTCTTGCTTTTATTTAAACTACTCAAAACAAAACAAAAATTGAGAGTGCGCAATAGTAAGCACTGATGTATATTCTTTACTTAATCACATTCAATTCTTCAAATAAACATTTTTTATGAGATTAATATTATTATCCAATTTTAAGTTAGGTAACAGAGAATTAGTTGCCTTTGGTCTCATAGCTACAAAGGAGCAAAACCAAGACTCTTTTTGGCAGTACCAGGTAGGACTCGAAATTTCTGGTAATAAAGAACCAGATAGCAAGACTATATAAGATCAGCAATATTGTTTTAATTTGTAGCAGATTTCTTAATTCTTATTTTTTAGTATGTAATTGTACTTCCCATTTTCACAGAATATTATCAAAAGTATTACCCTGCATTTATTTAAAGCTTTACATTTTAAGGACACAGATAGCACAAGATATGGTCTAGAGATGGGCAAAAATATATACATTAAAATTTTTTTAAGTATCAAATAAATTTAATCATATTAATTTACCAAATGTATGGTAAAAAAGATATGTACCTCAGGAAACAGGGACCAAAATGAAGCTCAGCAGTGAGAAACTAGACACGTATTAAGTCTGAAGAATAGGGAAAAGAGAAAAATGAAGAAGAAAGAGGAGAATATGTACAAACATTGGGGGGAAGGGTAATAATTTGGTACAAACTTATGTTTAACTGAAAGGACATAAGATGGAGTCAATATACCCAATGAGCAGCCATTTTAACACTGCCTAGTTTTGTCATATTTTTCTAGCAGTGTACTTTAATTTACCCTCTAATCACTAGCCAAGGACAGAACTGGTTCTCAGAAGTAGCTACTGATAATTCTTTTACAACCCCCTCCCAGCTTGTTTTGTAAACAAGTTAACCTAATCAGTCCTTCATGACCTTCATGACACAGACCCCATCAACATGGTAGCAACTATGTGACTGACCCAACCATCTGCCTGCCGTCCATCACTTGACATCAGTACCTGTGCTTGCCTGTTCCCTTCATGATGATGTAGAACCACCACCCAGTCACCTTAACAATCTGCTCCCATCAAGAGGAAGGTTTACAAGGCATTCAACTTCAAAGAACAGTCACCACTGTTTTGTTAAGCACTGGCCAGTCCATATGCTCTTTGAGCTATGGCTGCCATGTTTCCTAGATTTGGTCCCCTCCCCTGCCTTGAGGTGGTAACTTACTTTCTCTCTCTCTCTCTCTCTGTCTCTCTCTCTCTCAATTTCTCTCTCTCCCCCTTCCCCCTCCCTCTCTCTCTAATTTACTTTCTAAATAAACTCTCTGGGCAATTCTTTGCATCTTTCATATGGCACCGGATTGTAAATCAGACACCCCTCATGGGGCCTGACCTAACATTTTGGAGGCCCCCACTGGGATTCTGGTACTTAACACTAACTAAAAAATATATTCATATCCACAAGTCTTATAAATCTTCATCCTAGAAGAAACTCAAAGAAAAAAAGCAATAATTAATCTGTTTGCCTGAGGTTATCTGAGTCCCAGCTAAAATGCCGAGTTATCATTATGATCTTTTCTTTCCTTTTACCTCCTGTGCTACATATTCTCTGTTTTCTTCTCAGTGTTCGTTCTCCACACTGTTTCATCCTGCTCTGCAGCATAGAAGGCTAACTTCAATGAGAAGTGTAAACTAAGCTCTTTTGCCTTATGTCTGCTGAATGAATTCAACCAATGGAATGCCCTTGAATAGTGTGGTGAGAGAATGGTGAAGGTACTGAACCCTAGCTCCCTCCTTGATGGCTGTGATTTGATAGTGACTGGATTATTCTATCTAAGCCTTTAATTACTATAGTTGGCTCTACTCCTGCAAGGATACTTCTTATTAGGTTCTGGTAGAGCAATAAAATCTATCAAAAAACCTATGGATTTTCTTTTAGAACAGTATTTTCTCCCCTTTTGGCAGTAGACTCTACCTTAAGTATTATTGTACAGAAATAGATCTAGATCAAGTAAAAAGTATAGGCGAAGGAACAATCAGTGAAAGAAAAATGGCATAGAAAAGATGGATAATGGAAATAAATGAAGGTAGAACTGAAAGCCAAAGCACAGTACACTGACTGACAGATGAGATATAGACGGAAAAAGAAAAATTTCCCATTTTGTTGCTTCTTCCAACCCTGATTTCTTGGTTTGGTGAATGGAATCATCAAGGCAAGGATGAATTTCAAAAACCTGAGCAAGGTGTCCCCATTGAATGTCAATCTGAATGCTCATTTGTCTTTAATGGAAGACTTATCATTCATCTTGAGACTGGGGTTATCAGACTGATAAGATCCAAGAGAGTTATTAGACTAACTGAAGCTCAGGATGCCGAGGACAAGAAGGAAAAGGAAAGACTGATATATGTGACAGACAGGTTAAAGAGAGGCAGTATGATTTTATGTCAAAGCCAGCCAGTATGTCAAGTCTCCTTCACCCTCAAGGGGCATGAAAATTACTCTTGTCTCCCTAAGCAAGAACATAATCTTGACCTATAAACAGAATTCAGCTCACCCTCTCTCAATTTAACTTCTTTCACTTTTGTCTCAACAACTCCCAACTTATGATGTCTCATGGACATTTTATAACCTACCACTTAAAATTATAAAGAAGACTTTGTTTAACCAAACTTGAAATACTTAACTTTTTTTTTTAATAAGCTGATGTTGAATACAGGCGGCAGTATCTTAATGGAAAGAAGAAATGCATTTGTTTGTTTGTTTTATCATCAGCAAACTCTAATTTCTGCAAATAGATGTATTCCGTTCTCAAAACCCCAAACAATCCTATGCTATAGAAATAAAAAAGAATTAGGCTAAAGAGAGGAGTTTAATGCTGAAGACAAGCCAAGCAAAAATAACAAAATTGATCTAACTCCCACAAATGAAAAAAATGAAGGAGAGTCCTTCAAATAACTCAGAGAAGATAAAGCCAAGAGGCACCTAGAAGAGATCTGACATACAAGGAAAAAAATCACGAATCTAAAATTGTTCAAAAATATTACAGACATGTTTTAAATATCATCATAACTATTTGCTCCAAGTATTCATTTGTATCCAATTTTCCATAAATCTGCATGTTGATAAGCCCCTAAGTACAAGTAAGAAATATCAAATCAAGTGCATTAATTAGTGTGACTGACTAGAATTGAATCCAAAACCAGTATGGCTAGCTCTCAATTACCTGCTTTATTGAAGAGAAACGGCCCTGTGGGGGATAATCCCCGCAGCATTTCATTTGGCCCTGACACATATTATAACGCTTGATTTGTGGTGGCTGATTGTTTGTTTGTTTTTAACACTGTTTTCTTCCCAGTTATTTTTACTTAAGTATAATAAAGTAATTCATCTTCCCAAAGCACAAGCTAGCTGACTGTTAAAAAGAGCATTGAAGGAGGGTCATGCTTAGAATTGGGTTGGGAAAATAGGTCAGAGTTACCTATGCCTCTTTCTGGTGCTATGTATTCCAGATCATAAAGCTGAATGTCCAGATTCTCTGAGGTATATTGTTACTGCCAGGGTTCTCAAGTTCTCTCTCAGATGCATGAAACCTGACTGAAATCCAGACCACTGATTCCCAACCATTATGAACTATCAAGACAAACATTTAATGACTATAGTCAAATTCTATCCCTAACTTATTTTTTTAGTACACATGAGTGCAATTTATTTTTTTCTTTCAGCTCCTCTCTTTTTTTAACTTCCTTTTCCCTGGAAAATCCTGAAAGAATATAGTATACATTAAATTTCTTTCTGGAAAATCCTGGTCCAATCCAGGTACTCTTACAATAAGCAAATTGACACCTATGAAAAGCCCTCTATCCCATTTAGGGTTCAGTAAAGAATCAATAACCTAATCTAGTATGATGAGTGGTCCTTTCTATGTATAATATCAACAGTTTAATATTGTGATAGAAACTTCTACAGACCAAGCCTTAACCAAAAGGACTATAGTTTACATAACTTTATAGAAGAGAATTATAGGAGACAAGAATAAACTTTTAAAATTAATTTTCATTTTTATGTTTTCAATTTGTAAACAGTGCTCTGTTGTACTCTAAGAATACTGTGCACATGGCTTCCCATTTCATGCAAGTGGTGGTCCATGCAAGGGAAGAAAATATTAGCCAGGCATCGTGGCACATGCCTGTAGTCCTAGCTACTTCAGAGGCTGAGGCAGGAAGATCGTTTTAGTACAGGAGTTTGAGGTTGCAGTAAGCTAAGATGATGCCACTGTACTCCAGCCTAGCCTAGGTGACCAAGCAAGGTCTTTTCTTTAAAACAAACAAACACACAAAGAATGAATCCCAAGAAACCTCAAGTGATACTAGGTCCTGAATAAAGGGTGGGAGAATTCAGGTAATAAATATAAATCTTCCTAGGGAGCTGTTCTCATTTAAAGATCCTAGTGGTGAAATAATTGTCAATTTGCAAGTAATTTAAAATACTATTCATATTTAAAAATACACATTTTAAACATAAAACTCTAGAGTTCAAACACAAAAGTAATACTAACTTTGTTCTGCTTTAACAACTTTAAGGTACATTTTAACAATACGAATTCTTCCAATCCATGAACATAAAATATCATTCAGTTAATTGCATCTTCGGTTTCTCCCATAAATGTGTCATAGTTTTCTATGTACAGATATTTCACCTCGTGGATAAAATTACTCCTAAGTATTTTATTTATTTTTATATGCTGATTTTTGTAATATGTGACTTTACTGAATTTGTTTATCAATTCTAACAGTTGTTTGGTGGAGTCCCTAGGCTATTCTGCGTATAAAATTACCTCATCAGCAAACACAGACAAGTTCACTTCTTCCTTTCATATATGGTTATCTTTTTTTTTTTTTTTTTGCCTAATTGCTCTGCATAGAACTTCCAGTACTATGTTGAATAGGAGTGGTGGAAGTGGGCATTCTTTCCTTGTCCCTGATATTAGAGAATAAGCTTTTAACTTTTACCACTGAGTGATGTAAGTTGTGCACTTGTCATATATAGTTTTATTATGTTGAGGTACATTTCTTCTGTACCTATTTTCTGAGAGTTGTCAAGATAACAAAGTATCACAGGCTAAATGAATTAGACAACAGAAATTTATTGTCTCACATTTCTGGCAGCTAGAAGTCTGAAACTAAAGTATTGACGGGGCCATGCTCTATGAAAAGGCAATAGAGAAAGATCTGTTCCAGGCTGCTCTTCTATTCATAGTTTCAGATGACTCGTTGGCTTGTGGCAGTATAACTCCAATGTTCACATGTTTTCTTCCTGTATGTATAACAGTCTCTTCATAGGACATTTACATGGACATCAGTCACATCGAGTTAGGGGCCCAACCTACTCCAGTACAAGTTCATCTTAACGTAACTAATTACACCTGCAATAATCTTATTTCCACCTAAGCTCACATTATGAAGTACTGAGAGGTTATGTCTTCAACATATGAATTTAAATGGAACATAACTCAAACCATAACATCTAATTAGAGCTATGACAGCCGGAACTTACTAGGATGCTAGATATAAGAAAGTCAGTTTACTCATTTGTATATATATATATATTTTACTATCTGTGATGAAAACAAATGTCATTTTAGAATAAGTAGTCAAAAAGAAAGTTTATTCCTGAATGCATTGCTGAAGGCTGTAAATCCAGACTAACTTACATTCTCTTTTCATTAGTTCTTGGGATTAAAATGTCCAGAAATGGACACTAGTACTCCCTTAGCAGTGGTTTTGCTTTCCACTGTTTCAGTTACCTTCAATCAACCGGTTCAAATTTGTTATGCGGAAAATTCCAGAAATAAATAATTCATAAGTTTCAAATTGTGTGTCATTCTAAGTAACATGACAAAATCTCTCATGGTCCCACTCTGTCCTCCCTTGGATGTGAATCATCCCTTGACAAGTGTATCACACTGTTTACACTACATGCCTGTAAGTCACTAAGCAGTCATCTCAATTATCAGATTAACTGTCACAGTATGTGTTCAAGTAACTTTCATTTTACTTACTAATAACCCAAAGCATAAGAATAGTGATGCTGACAATTTGGATATGCCAAGGATAAGCCTTAAAGTAATTTCTTTAAGTGAAAAGGTAAACATTCTCAACTTAATAAAGAAAAAACAAATAAATGTGAAGTTGATAGAGCGATAGTAAGAACACATCTATTTGTGATATTGTGAATAAGGAAAAAGAAATTTGTGCTAGTTTTGCTGTAACATTTCAAACTACAAAAGTTATGGTCACAGTGTGTGGTAAGTGCTTAGTTAAGATGGAAAAGGCATCACATGTGTGGATGGAAGCCATGAACAGAAAAGGAGTTTAAAGTAATAGCAACTTTTCACCAAAAGACTTCAGCAAGGGGTCTCCTGAAGCGAGCGATACTAAGCCATTTATTGCAAGTAAGGAATTGTTACACAGAATGCAGAAAGAAGGATGAATACCATAAAATATTTTGAGACATAGAAAGAGGTCACATTACTATAACTTTTATTACAGTATGTTATAATTGTTTTATTTTATTAGTTACTAATCTCTTGCTGTACTTAATTTATAAATTAGACTTTATCATAGGTATGTATATAGAGAAAAATATATACTACATATAGAGTTCAGTACTATCCACAGTTTCAGATACTCTCGAGGGGTACTGGAATGTATCCCCCATAAATAAGGGGGTTACTGTACCCAGTAAGAGTTCATTCACAAGAGGGTGAATGGCATAAAGGTTCCAACATGTTCAATGTATGCCTCTAGACTGATCAATTTCCTCATATCCTATAAAAGGAGAAAAAAGCAACGGTATTAGGAAGTCAATACTCAGTCATGGATATAATATATTGTGGATTGGATCTTTCAATTCAGCAAATAAGCTGAGGTTTAATTTAATTATATTTTCTGTAAAATATTTTGAATTTTCTAGATATACAATCATATATTCTGAGAAAAATAAACTTTCATATCTATCTTCTAATTCTTAAAGTTATATGTATTTTTCTCATTGTGTTGTATCATGTAGAATCTCTAGCATAAAACTGATTAAAAGTAATTGTGAGCTTTCTTTCCTCATTGACAAATTCAAGAGGAAGATTTTGCTATTTCACCAGCAAAAATGATGGGTTAATAGTTGTTTTATGCATAATCTTTAGCAAATTAAGGGATTCCTTTCTCTTTCTAGATTGCAGATTATTTTTCATAAATGAATTATAAATGTTATTAAAATGTTTGTATTGAGATTATAATTTTTCCTTTGTTGTGTTACTGTAGTCCATTATATTAATTAATTTTTTAAAGGTTAAATTAATGTCACATTTCCAGATAAAAACTATTTAGAGTGTATTACCTATCATGAATTTTATTTGCTAATATTTTGCTCAGGATTTTTGTATCTGATCATGAAATAGACTGGTATGACATTTTCCTTTCTTATAATGTCCTTGCCAAGTTTTGATAGCAAGATTATGCTGGTATTATAAAACAAGTTGAAAATTTTTCTTTTATTTGTCTCTGAGTTCATGTAAATCTGAGAATTCTAATTTAAATATTTTGAAACATTCACCAGTGAGGTCATTTTCAACTAGAGCTTATTTGGAGAACTTTTAAATTATCGTCAATGACTTGGAGCTCAAATTTGTTAATGCCCATGTGCATTTTTTAAAATATATTCTACGCCTCTTTGGTGTTGTTTCGTTTTCAATAATTTTCAGTATTCTGCTGAAAACCTTCAGGTTGGCGTTTCTTGAACATACTATTCAAAAAGTATGAAGTATTTGAAGTATGTGATTGATAGCCCTAATACCTGGATCCTTTTTGTTATATTCTTTTGTATGTTAATTTTTGTCTTTTTTATGTTCCTGAGTATTTTAGATTGAATTCACAATGTAAAAAAATATATACAGGTGATTTAAGGTACTAGGTGATGTTATTTTCCTCCAGAAAGGATTTACTTTTTGTTCCAATTAGGCAGTTTGAAAAAGGCAGATCACCTAATCCAATCAATAACTGAGCTGATTCAAATTCAGGCTTCAGTCTTTGTGAGGCCTGTTATATTTCTGGTTTACTAATATATCTAATCACATTTTTATCTATAGTATCTCAGGAGTCCTAACTAAAAACCTGGGAGTTTCCCAGGATTCTTATTCCATAGTGGACCATTAACAATTTTTTTGCTCTATGTCCTCAGGGGACATTTGGAAGTTCTGCTCAATACCTCAGCATATCAGTCATCTCTTCATTAGCTTCTCAGGTTCTTATCTACAGCTTTTAAATCAATAATTTCCTGGAAGGAAAAAAAGAAAAAAAACACAAAAAAAACACCAAATGTTAGATCACCTCTTCACGTATTCTATTTCTCAAAGACCTTGACCTTTCAAGAACTCACTTCCTTTATTGTTGTCTGATGTCTCTTTTAAATATATGTTTTTTCATGTTGTACATTATCTCTAGTCATTCTTAGTGAGTTGCTCTGTTTACAGTATTGGCAGAATCAAAAGTCCAACTACTTTGCTCTTTAAAGTCCTCTCAAGAGAAGTGGTTTTATTATGTTTAATTTCCATTTAAGATCTAAAGTTTGTTCTTAAGATCCTCATATATTTTCATTCATACCTGCTGATAATTACAATCGTCCATCAATATTTAGTAAGATTAAGATGACAGACATGAGACAGCTAGAGTGAGTTTCTCCTACAGAGAAAACCAAGATAAGAGTTTCCTTGGCACCCAGAAAAGAACGGATCCAGCAGCACACTCCACAGGTCTCCAAAGGAGGGATAATAACCACTGAGAGCAAAGAACAAGAAGAAAATCCAACACCCTGGGCTGGATGGAACTAGCTGGACTCTCTTCTGCACAGCACAATCCACCATAACCTCCAGACACAGTGGGGAAGGTGTGTGACAGGAATTCAGGAGTTCTGTACTCCTGCTGTGAACTTGCAGGTATCCCTGGGCCTTATTGGACCCCAGTCCATCATGGAAACTGCCTTCAGCACAGCTGAGCTCTGTCATAGAATGGTGCAGAAAAAAAAGTCTTGAGCAGCACCAGCTGCCAGAAAATCAATGCATGTAGCGTGAAGTGGCTACTTTCCAGCAGAACAGATCCCAAGGACAAACTCCACAACTGCAGACAGTTCCTAGCTGGGTGGGTTGCCTAAGAACACCTGAGGCCCCAAGCCAGCTGCTCCTTGATATTCAGATCGCAGATTGCCTGAGGCCAAGGTGGAAGCCAGGTGGAACACCTCACCATAACAACCTGTGACTCCCCTTGCAAACTCTTCTGTGCCTACCCTGCACAACAGCATTACGCCAGTGGCGTGGGACTCCCTTCTAATCCCCACTGGGGCAGCTAAGAGTGCACACTTGCAGGTCCCTCACCTTCCTTCCCCTGCAAATACCCAAGAAGGTTCAAAACAGACAGAAAACTTGGGAAGACCCTAGAGTTGTGCCCTTGGCCTAGGCTGGTTGGGCAATTCTCGGGAACAACCCTGACCAAGAAGAAACCCTATAGCCACCACCAAACCAGCTTTTTCTCACAAGAACTACCTCCTGGCTGAAGGTCAACAGTACAGGCAACTACATTGGATAGAATGCCTCAGCTTTGGGGAAGGCCAGATCCCAAGTGCCAGTTAACAAATCTTCAAAGCTCCTCTGGCCACCCAGGACGCCATGAGTCAGTGCAGGTACATAGCACAGGGCTGCCACATCTGGCAATTGAGAAACTCACTACACCAAGGCTATATATAACCAAGGGAACCCTATAGTGCCTATATCAGCCCCCTGTCAAACTCAGTAAGAATAAATTACCTACCAAATTGAGAAGGAACCAAAAATATAATTCTGACAATACCAAAAAACAGAGTTCTTCAACACCCCCCAAAAGATCACACCAACTCTTCAGTAACAAACCCTAGCCAAAATAAAAGTGTTGAAATTCCAGATATAGCATTCAAAAAGTGGGTGATAAAATTAGTCAATGAAGTCAGGAAAAAAATGGAAAACAAACATAAAAAATGTAAAAAAAACTATTCAGGATATGGATGAAAAATTCTTCAAATATATAAATGCCTTAAAAAAAAAAAGTTGAAATTCTGTAAATGAAAGAAGCATTTAGGGAAGTACAAAATGCAGTGGAAAGTTTTAATGATAGACTAGAACAAGCAGAAGAAAAGATCTCAAAACTTGAAGACAAGGTTTTTGAATGAACCCACTCAGACAACAATAAAGAAAAAAGAATCAAAAGAACAGAACAAAGTCTCCAAGAAATGTGAGAGTATGTAAAATGCCCAAACCTGAGAATCATAGGTGTTCCTGAGGAAGAGGAGAAAGCAACAGGTTTAGAAAACCTATTTAAGGGAATAATGGAGGAAAATGTCCCTGGCCTTGCCAGAAATCTAAACATATAGATACAAGAAGTCCAAAGAACATCCAGAGATTTATTGCAAAATGGTCATCCCCAAAGCTTACAAGAATTGAGCTTTGCAAAGTTAATGTGAAAGAAAGAATTTTAAGAGAAGTGAGATAAAAGCACCAAAAATCTTGACAAAAGTAAACCTATCAGACTCATGGCAGACTTCACAGAAGAAACCCTACAAACCAGAAGAGAGTAGGGCCCTATCTTCAGTCTCTTCAAACAGAATAATGGTCAGTCAAGGATTTTGTACCCCCACAAAATTAAGTTTCATAAATGAAGAAGAAATGAAGTCCATCATAGACAAGCAAACACTGAGGGAATTTGTCACCACTAGACTAGCTCTACAGAAAATACTTAAAGAGTTTCTAAATACTGAAACAAAAGCTTGAAATACACCAGTAGAAAAACGCCGGAAATCAAAAAGCTCAAAGACTGGATGGAACACCAACACAGTAGAGAAAATAAATAAAGCAACCAGACAACAAGTGGTATGATGACTATAATAGTACCTTACATATGAATATTAACTTTGAATGTAAATGGTCTCAATGCCCCACTAAAAAGATATAGACTGGCAGAATGGGTAAAATAAATAAATAAATAAATAAATAAAAACACAACCCAAATATCTGCTGCCTTCAAGAGACTCACTTAACTCACCAAGACTCCTATAGAGTCAAGGTAAAGGGGTGAGAAAAAATGTTCCATGCAAATGGAAACCAAAAAAATGATCAGAGGTAGTAATTCTCATATCAAATAAAACAGACTTTAAATTAACAATACTAAAAAAAGACAAAGATGGCTATTATACAATGATGAAGGGATCAATCCATGAGAAAACATGGCAATTTTAAGTATACATGCACCTAACACCATAGTCCCTGCATTTATAAAACAAGTTAACTAGACCAAAAGTAAAAAGAGATAGACAGCAATACAATAATAGTGGTAGATTTCAACATTCTATTGACAGTAATAGATCATCAAGGCAGAAAGTCTTCAAAGAAGCATTGAAGCCTATTGTGAACACTTCTATACAAACTAGACAATCTATAGAAAATAGATAAATTATTGAAAACATACTACCCCCTAACCTTGAATCAGGAAGAAATAGAAACTCTGAACAGACTGATAATGAGTAGTGAGATTGAAACAGTAATTAGAAGTCTCCAACAAAAAAAATTCCAGGGCCTGATGGACTAACAACTGAATTTTACTAGTCCTTCACAGAAGAACTGGTACCAATTTTCCTGAAGCAATTCTACAATATTGAAGAGGAGAGAATACTCTCTAACTCATTCTACAAGGCCAGTATCAAAGTCCACTCTGATACCAAAGCCAGGAAAAGACACAACAAAAAAAATAAAACTACAGACCAATATTTACTATGAACATAGATGCAAAATCCTCAACAAAATATTAGCAGACTGAATTCAATAGCACATAAAAAAAGAAAAATAATACACCATGGCCAAGTGGGTTTCATCTCAGGGATGCAATGGTGATTCAACATATGCAAGTCAATAAACTTGATCCACTACATAAACAGATTTAAAAACAAAAAATATATTTTAATTTGCATTTCCCTGATGATATGTGATGTTGAGCATGTTTTCATGTTAGTTGGTCATTAGTATACTTTCTTTTGAGAGATGTCTGTTTATGTCATTTGCACACTTTTTACAGGAGTTACTTAGTTTTTTCTTGCTGATTTATTTGAGTTTTTTGCAGATTCTGGAAATTGGTCCTTTGTCAGATTTATAGTTTACAAATATCTTCTTCTATTCTGAGGGTTGTCTATTTGCTCTGTTGATTATTTCTTTTGCTGTGCAGAAGCTTTTTAGTTTAATGACACATTTCAATAGACAGAAAAAGCATTTGGTAAAATTCAGCATCCCTTCATGATAAAACCCTCAGCAAAATAGGCAGAGAGAAAACATTTCTTAAAATAATAAAAGAGCTATATAAGATAAACTCACAGACAATGTTACCCTAACAGAGAAAAGTTGAACACATTCCCCCTTAGAAATGGAACAAGGCAAGGATGCATACCTCCACCACTCCTATTCAACACAGTACTAGAAGTCCTCACCAAAGCAATCAGGCAAGAAAAAGAAATAAAGAGTGTCCAAATTGGAAAAGAAGAAATAAAACTATTTCTGTATGCTGATGATATAATTGTATACCCACAGAACTCTAAAAAGACTCCTCCAAAGGACTCCTGGACTTAGTAAATGAATTTGGTACAGTTTCAGGTTACAAAATCAACACACACAAATTGGTAGCACTGCTATATACCAATAGCAACCAAACTGAAAATGAAACCAAGAACTCAATTCATTTTACAACAGCATCCAAAAAGCTAAAGTATCCAGTAATATATTTAACCAAGGAGGTGAAAGTTCTCTACAAAGAGAACTACAAAACTCTGATTAATGAAATTGCAGAGGACACAAACAAATGGAGAAACAGTCCATGCTCATGGGTTGGAAGAATCAACATTATTAAAATGACCACATTACCCAAAGTAATCTACTGATTCAATGCAATCCCTATCAAACTACCAACATCATTTTTCACAGAATGAGAAAAAAAATTCTAAAATTCATATAGAACCACAAAAAGGGCCAGAATAGCCAAAGCAATCCTGAGGGGGGAAAAAAAAGCTGGAGGCATCACATTACCTGTCTTCAAATTATATTACAAAGCTGTAGTAATCAAAACAGCATGGTACTAGTATAAAAGCAAACACACCAACCAATGGAACAGAATAGAGAATCCAGAAATAAATACAAATACCTACAACCAATTGATCTTTGACAAAACAGACAAAAACATTCCTGGGGAAAGGACATCCAATGGGAAAACTGGATAAACTATGTACAGAAAAATGAAATGTGGTCCCTATCTCTCCCCATATACAAAAATTAACTCAAGATGGGTTAAAGACTTGTACATCAGACATGAAACCATAAAAATTCTAGAAGAAAACCTAGGAAACACTTCTAAGGACATCAGCCTAGGCAAAAAATTAATGGCTCAAACCCCAAAAGCAAATGAAACTAAAACAAAATAAACAAACAGGACTTCATTAAACTAAAAGACTTCTCTACAGCAAAAGAAATAATCAACAGAGCAAATAGACAACCCTAAGAATGGAAGAAGATATTTGTAAACTATAAATCTGACAAAGGACTAATATCCAGAATCTACAAAGAACTCAAATAAATCAGCAAGAAAAAACTAAATTACCCCAGTAAAAAGTGTACAAATGACATAAACAGTCATCTCTCAAAAAAAGGTAAACAAATGACCAAAGAACATGAAAAAATGCTCAACATCACACATCATCAGGGAAATGCAAATTCAAACCACAATGAGATACCACCTTACACCAGTCAGAATGGACATTATTAAAAAATCAAAAAACAATAGATACTGGGGTAAATGCAGAGAAAAGGGAATGCTTATACACTCATGGTGGGAGTGTAAATTAATACAGCCTCTATGGAAAGCGACATGGAGATTACTCAAACAGCTAAAAGTAGATCCACCATTTTTTCCCACAAACCCACTACTAGGTATCCGCCCTAAGGAACAGAGGTTGTTATCTAAAAAAGACACCTGCACCTGCATAATCATCATAGCACAATTCACAATTGCAAAGATGTGGGATCAATCTAAATGTCCATCAACCAATCAGTGAGTAATGAAAATGTGGTATATATACACCATGGAATACTACACAGCTATGAAAAAGAATGAAATCATTCTTTGCAGCACATGGAGGGAGCTGGAGACCATCAACCTAAGCAATCTGACTCAGAAACAGAAAGTCAGACACTACATATTCTCACTCATATGTGGGACCTAAATGGTTCCAAAGATGGAAATATTGGAAACTTGGGACACTAAGTCTGGGCAAGTGGGGAGGGGGTTTAGGGTTCAGAAACTACCTATGGGGCACAGTGTTCACTGTCTGGGAAATGGATCACCTGAGACTTAATCACATATTAATATATTGATTATATTTCTCTATGCTTCCTCAAGTGTTGTACATTATTTTGAAGAGGTCTGTCATTGTCACAGAGTATCAAGAGCATTGCTAAACCTGTTTCAGTTATTTTGTGTCATTTGGATTTTTCTTTTTTTTTTTTTTTTGAGTTGGAGTCTCACTCCGTTACCAAGGCTGGAGTGCAGTGGCAAGCTCACAGCCACCCCAGAGTTAACCTGATGGGTTCAGGTGATCCTTCCACCTCAGCCTTCCAAGTAGCCAGAACTACAGGCGTGCGCTACCACACCCAGCTAATTTTTTTATTTATTGTAGAGATGAGGTCTCACCAAGTTGCCCAGACTGTTCTCGAATCCATGGGCTCAGGCAATCCCCTCACCTAGGCCTCCCAAAGTGCTGGGATTATAGGCTTGAGCCACCATGCCCAGCCCATTGGAATTTTCTAAGCACATCTATTACATGAGCATCAAGTTTATTGTCAGAGTTTGAGATGTGCATTTAAGAAGCTCTCTGGACTATCTTCAAGTCCAAAAATGTCATCTGACCAATGCTTTCTTTTTATAGTCTATTAAAATGCTTACTAAATACTTTCTAACAAGAGGAGGGAAATTTTCTCCAGTATTTAAATATAAGACTGTCAGACAACTCCACAGTAGACTGTTAGAAAATATAACTAACAATAGTGCTAATATAACAAGAATGCAATAGACCAACACAGATTATGCTTCAGGCTGTTGCATACATTGGTTTCCCTTCATAAGGTAAATGCCTGACAAAAGGAGATTATTTTATTTCATCACTAGTTTTCCCATTTTAAGACCAATGATTGTGATGACAAAATAAATTGCACTCACTTCTATAACTCTTGGATGATGTAGTGTGGGATTGGAAGTGTGTAGTCTCCTGTTCCCTCTCCACATCTAGCTGTTGTATTAGCTACATTGTTTAAAATAAATAAATAAATAAATGATATAACTTACCAGGCAGGAAATAAAAGCTAATTGGTGGTAGCAGAGTGCACTGGAGAAAATAGTTGAAGTCTGTACTATAAGTAGAGGCAGAGATAGAAAACCTATTAAAGCACGATAAAATTTGAAAATTTTAGGCACAAGTAAGGGTAGAAAGAAAATGCCACTTCAATAGATCAAAGGTATGCCAGGAAGATTTTTGACCAGTTGACTGTACAAGAAACATCTGTGAACATGGCATTGAACTAAATTGTAGTGAGAGAGTAGAGACAACTCTACCATTACCACAAGCAATAATCCAGATTTTCCATCTTCATATACAAACACGAGGCTTACCAAGAGTAATTAAACACCTTTAATTATTCAGAAGTCAAAGTAGAATGTAAAACTGCGATTATAGGATTAAAAAAATAGAGCTACAATGAGAAAATTTCATATGAAAATCATTAAAATTGTAACCAGACAAGTAAAAAGTTTAAATTATTGCTAAATAAAGTAAACCCTTTAAAATTTCAAATAGTTCTAGAAAAAATAATAAGAGGTAGGTAGGAAAAAGAAAATAACAAAAATATTTACTATATTTATTAAATATATTAAACATATTTTATTAATAAAAATTAATGTATTAAAATCTAAATTGAAAAGTAGATTTATGTAAGGTATCCATAAAATAAAATTCTGTCAAGTCTAAATAATAACAATTTTAAATGAAGTGGATAATTTTCTAGGAAAATATACATTTTTAAAATTGGTTAATCAGAAAAATTTTGGAACACTTCATGCATCTGTGTTTGTGTGTATTTATATTTAAAACGACTGGTGAGGGAATGAATGATGGATAAATGGAGAGAATTCGCATCTAGAAAGTTATCTTCAAATTGTCAATAAATTATCCCCTGTAAGTAATTAAATTAGTGTTTTATTTTATTTTCCTGAAAAGTAATAGCAACCAATTCATTAAAACACAAAAGTATTCAAATTGGAAAGAAGGAAGTAAAATTATCTTTATTTACAGATGATCTAATTCTACATATAGAAAATATCAAAGATTTAAGAAAGCTATTGGAGCTAATAAATAAATTCAGCAAACCTGTGTGGTACAAGGTCAACACAAAAAATATCAGTTATGGTTTATATACACCAACAATGAACTATCCCTAAAGAAAATTAACACAATAATTCCATTTACAATAACATCTAAAATAACAAAATACCAAAGAATAAAGTTAACCAAAGACGTGAAATATGTGTACACTGAAAACAATAGCATTCTGCTAAAAGGAATTAAAGAATACCTAAATAAACGAAAAGAAATTCCATGTTTATGGGTTGGATGACTTATTGTTAAGATGACAACACTATTTAAAGTAACCTCCAAATCAACTCAGTTCCAATTAAAATTATGAGTCTTTTGTCAGAAATGGAAAAGATAAATCTCAAATGTATATAAAATTTCAATAGCCAAAACAATCTTGAAAAATAAGAATAAAGTTGGAGGAGTCCGGTTTTTTATGTCTAAAGTTCTTACAAAGCTACAGTAATCAAAATAGTGTTGTGCTGGCATAAGTATAAACATACAGACCAATGGAATAGAATTGAGTCCAGAGAATCCCCTTATCTATGACAGTTAATTTTTCAAGGGTGCCAACTCCATTTAATGGGAAAAGAATAATCTATTTGACAAATGGTCTTTGGACAACTAGATTTCCACATGCAAAAGAATGAGATTGGTCCCCTTTCTCCTACTATATAAAAAAATGAACTCAAAACGAATCAATGACTAAACATAAGAGTTAAAACCATAAAACTCTTAGAAGAAAACATAGGGGTATTTCTTCATAACTTTGGATTTGGTAATGGATTCTTAGATACAACACTAAAAGCACAGGCAACAAAAGAAAAATAGATCAGTTGAACTTCATCACTATTAAACCTTTTGTACATGAAAGGACATTATCAAGATAGTAAAATATAGCCTACAGGATGGAAGAAAATATTTGCAAAACATATATCTGATAACAGTTTACCATCCGGAATGTAAAAAGAACTCCTAAAACTCAACAATAAAAACACAAGCAACTTAATAAAATTGGGCAAAGCACTTGAATATTTCTCCTAAAAATACATACTAATGGCTAATAAACACACAAAAAGATGCTCACCATTATTAATCATTAGGAAGATGTAAATCAAAACCACTATGAGAAACCACATTACACCTACTAGGCTGGCTATAATCCAAAAATGAAAACAAGTGTTGCTGAGGAAGTAGAAAAATTGAAATCCTCTGCATTACTGATGGATATATAAAATAATGTAGTCACTGAGGAAAACACTTAGGTGGTTTCTCAAAAAGTTAAATGTATAATTACCATATGATCATTATTCACAATAGACAAAAGGTAGAAACAACTCAAGCATTTGTCAATGGATGAATGAGAAAACAAAACTTGAACCATAGAATATTATTCAGCTGTAAAAAGGAATGAAGTTTTGTTATGTGTTACAATGCAGGTAAACGTTGAAAACATTATGCTAAGTGAAATAAGTCAGATACAAAAGAACAAATATTGAATGATTTCACTTACATGAAAGGTCTAGAACAGGCGACTTCATAGAGACAGAAAATATATTAGAGATTATCAGGCTAGGGAAGGAAGAAACAGGATGTTATTGCTTAATGGTTTAAGAGATTTTGTTTGAAAAAATTTTTTAAAGAGATAATGGTGATGCTTGTACAACATTGTGAATGTAAGTGATACTACTGAATTGTACATTTAAAAAAGGTTCAAATGTCTAATTTTGCTATATATTCATATATATTACATACATTTTATGTTATATATTACATACTATATGTTATGTTTCACATAATATATTTTATTGTATTATACATTTTATTATATATTCTAAAAAATACTTATTTAATAGTTATATATTATATATGTATTATTAGATGTTAAATATGCATTATTTTAGAATATATAATGTATACTATATAAAGCAATGTATATATTTGCTATGTATTATGTATAATATATACATATGTAAATATTATATACAATGATATATACTATACATTGCACATGCATAATAATATACATGAATATACATTATGCTAAGTTAACATAGTATAACATTAATATGCTACACATATCATATATATTACATATTACTATACGTATAAAATATATATTATGTATATTTTACCTGAATTTTTTAAAAATACAGTTTCTCACTTCATATTGGTCTGGGTTTGGATTTTACCTTTTCCATGTTATGGATAATCTTGAACAAATTATTTAATATCTCTAAGTATGAATTTCTCATCTATGAAATATAAATAACAGTTCTATACCTCCATCATAAGCCTGCAGTGGGAGTGACACAATTTGACACATTCATCATCCTCCAAACATGCTCCCTATAGTTATCCCCAATACTGTATACCCTCTGTTTTGAAAAGTATTTTTCTATTCATTTTAAAATTGGATTATGTCCTACTATTGACAGGCCCAGATAACAAAATATTTTTTTTCTAAGAAAGAAGAGTAAATAAATATTGGTGTGAATTTCAATTGATATTATTGTATAATTGAGAAAATACTACATTTTGTATTACGTACATCAATATTGTGTAGCATCATTAAAATAATACCTTTTTATCATGTAAATCTGTCACATCTAAAATATATGTTCTCATTTTTGAAGAGTATAATTTGAGATGTCAAGAATTCTTTACTTCATCTCTGTACTCAATCAGTTCCTTTTCCAAAGACCTGATAGCCTTTATTGCAAAGTGACTACAATAGAGAAATTTAAGAAACTCAAAGAGTTCAATTCAAATGAAAATAGACGTATTCTATGATTGGTAAATTTGTCCCACCTGCCCCTGCCTGGTGTCCTGTTCCTAACCTTTCATAGAAGCTGTTTGTTTGCTCTAGTTCCTAATTGGGAACTGTCAGCTGAGCTCAATAATTTTTAGATTCCTCAGTGACTACAATTACCTTTTAAGTGTGGAGAAAGAATGAGCTTTTTCAGTGCTTCTTACTAATTCTCAAAATGTGATGCACACAGTGTCCCACATCCATCTGAACTGCTTTTCATTTTGCAAATAGCAAGTAAGTGAACATAAACTCTTCCAAAACAGCTAAGTATATAAACATGTTTTCTAATATGCACTTTAAATGGTATACAGTCAGCCTTCCATATCTATGGAAGTTAATTTAACCAACTGCAGATCAAAAATATGTTTTTAAAAAATTACATTTGTACTGAACATGTACAGACTTGTTTTTTGTCACTATTCCCTAAATTATACAATAAAACAACTATTTTCATAGCATTTGCATTGTATTTGTTATTATGAGAAACCTGGAGATGACTTAAAGTCTATAGAAGATGTGCATTGGCCATATGCAAATACTATGACATTTTATATCAGAAGATTTTGGTATCTGTGAAAGGTCCTGGAACCAATCTCCCATAGATGGTTGTGGATGACTGTCATTCTGAGTAAGCTATAAACTGAAGTTTTCTGGGTTGAAACACTTTCCTGATTTTTTCATCTGTTTCATGTAACAGATGTGGATACTCCACTGTAGGAGAATCAGTTTCTGATGCCAAAGGTTGGCAAGAAATTTCCTTGTCTAGCTGACAACACACAGACATGCAAGTTTGCATCTTTTATGAATTTCAATCCATATATCTCTAGTGTACATGTCTAAAATAATTCTCTGAAATCTGTTATACCTAAAGCATATGTTCTCACTTTTGAAAAGTATAATTTGAGATGGTAAAAATCCTTTACTTCATCTCTGCACACAGCTAGTTTCTCTTTCAAAGGCATGATGGCATTTATTTCAAAGTGACTATAACAGAGGACTTTTAAGAGTTTCAAAGAGTTAAATTTGAAGGAAACGTATTACCTTTAAATGTAAAGGTAAAGAAAATTCCCTGACCCTAGACCCATAGTGCTCTCAGTTAGTGGTAATTTCTTCACAATTCGTTCGCCTATATTCTCATTTTTCAGGTTTTTTTCTCCTGGGACATGTAAATAGACAAAAATTTATTGTCATCTTGGCCCCAATAATGTTGTCTCCCTTAATTAAGCAACTTATCTTAGTTGTTCCAATGCCAGTGTGAAATTGTTCTTGATCCACTGATATTTTCATAGAGATTATGTAAAAATTTTTTTTTCACTTCTGATGTTTTATCTAATTAGTGTCAGCCTAAATTTGTAGTCATGCTTCTTTGATGATGATAAACACAGAACTGAAAGTGAGCTTAAAAATTAACTGTGTACTTGCAAATTTAAATGCCTTAGGAGCTAGGTAGAAAGTACAAATGGGTGAAGTAGCAAGTTTAAAGATTAGAATAACAGGCCCATGGAAACTTGAAGAGTAGACATTCTCATAAAGCACAACAAAATTAATTTTATTCAAGATAACTGATTAGGGGCATCACAAGCCAGTTATCCTCAAAAGGAACATTGAAGTTGCTGATGAATATTCAAGTTTTGAGTGAAAAAGAAACCAAAAACCTGTATATAGCCTTGACCCTCTGAAAGCACCCAGAAATGAAGGCAATCAGCCATACACAACATACACCTCAGTCATACCTACAGGGGGAAAAAAAGAACAAAAAATTTTAAAAGTGCCATACAAATGATAGCAAATTTAGAAAAAGAAGTATCAGCTTGCTCAGCTGAGAAGGAAATGGCACGAGGACTTCAGCAAGACAAAAAGCTAGGATGTTTCATCACCTCCAAAGGATTGTACTAGCTCCCTAGCAATGGTTCCTAACCAGACTGAAATGTCTAAAATTACACATATTCATAATACAGATGCCAAGAAAATTCAATAAGATCCAAGAGAAAGTTGGAGTCCAATACAAAGAAGCTAGGAAAATGATTCAAGATCTGAAAGACAACATAGCCATATTAAGAGAGAACCAAATTGAACTTCTGAAATTGGAAAATGTATTACAGGAATCTCAAAATGCAGTTCTAAGCCTTAACAGACTAGACCAAACAGAAGAAAGAATTTCAGAGTTTGAAGACCAGTCCTTCAAATCAAACCAGTCAGACAAATTTTTTTTAATGAATTAAAAAAAAAAAAA
>CAUYQG010109144.1:0-18524 GCA_963574415.1 Tarsius wallacei | reverse complement strand
GAGGCTGCGGTGGCTGGGAGCGGCCACAGCACTCCAGTCTGGGCGACAGAGTGAGACTCCAACTCAAAAAAAATAAAAAATTAAAATTAAAAATAAATAAATAAATAAATAAATAAATAATTAGCCGGGCATGGTAGCCTGTGCCTGTAGTTCTGCCTACTTGAAAGACTGAGGTGGAAGGATCGCCAGAGCCCAGCAGGCAGATGCTGAGGTGGCCATGAGTGTGCCACTGCACTCCAGCCTGGGCAACAGAGTGAGACTCCAACTCAAAAGAAAAAGAGGAAGAGTTGAAGGTCCACTAGGATGTGGACTCCTTGAGGAGCTTGTCCTGGAGCTGCTTGTTTCCCTGAGAGGTGACTGTACTATGTATGGGAACTGAAAGGGTAGAGGACTAATAGTTTTAATTGTGGGAACTCTGGCCTGGGTATCCTTGACTGAGTTTAGGACTGAGGGAACGGGATTGCCCTCCCTCAAAAAAATCTCTATTTGATTACAAGGACCTTTCTTGAAAGCAGTGCTATGTGGTTTGTATTAGATTGCTCAGGTTGCCATAACAAAATGCCACAGACTAGGTGGCTTAAACAACAGAAATTTATTTCTCCATAGTTCTAGAGGCTAGTGGTACAAGATCATTGTTCCAGTCAATATGAATTCTGGTGGGAGCTCTCTTCCTGGTTGGTAGATGGCGGTTTCCTATGTTCTCACACGGCCTTCCTAGGTGCCTGTGCCTTCAGAGAGAGAAAGAGATAGCCTTTGGGTGTCTCTGCTCCTATAAGATTAAGGCCCCACTCGTATGACCTCATTTAACCTTAATTACTTCCTTAGAGACCCCATCTCCAAATATAGCCACATTGGAAGTTAGTATTTCTTTTTTTTGTTTGTTTGGGTTTTTTTTTTGTTTTTTTTTTTGAGTTGGAGTCTCACTCTGTCGCCCAGACTGGAGTGCAGTGGGCGGCCACCGCAGCCTCGACCTGCTGGGCTCCGGCGATCTTTCCGCCTCGCCTTCCGAGTAGCCGGAATTACAGGCGTGTGCTACCATGCCTGGCTGAGTTTTGATTTTTGATTGTAGAGATGAGGTCTCGCCAAGTTGCCCAGGCGGGTCTCGAACCCACGGACTCAGGCAATCCACTCACCTCAGCCTCCCTAAGGCGCGGGATTACAGGCTGAGCCACGGAGCCCGGCGGGAGTTAGTATTTCAACATAAAAATTTTGGGGGGACATAAACTTACATTCAGTCCATAACATGCTCCCAGGAAGTAATGATGCTAATGGATTAATCTAATTCTAGCTGAACTTGGCTATGGAAGGTGAACTGATCTTCCTAGGGTAGATTTCTTTTAATTTTAAAAAATTTAATTATATGTAGAGACAGAGTCTTGCTGTGTTGCCTAGGCTGGTTTTAAACTCCTGGCCTCAAGCAATCTTCCCCCCTAGGCCTCCCAAAGTGCTAGGATTATGGGGTGAGTTACCATGCCCAGTCTGGAGTAGATTTCAAAGATTGCTACAAATTCTTCCCCTCCCTGAATCCATTCCCCATTGCTATATAACTTTAGTTCCTTCCCACACTGACTTGTTTTGGCAAAGATTTGCTTTGGCAATAACACAGTTGCCAAAATGGTGCCAACAGAGACTTGAAAATCGCTTTCACATTGAGGTTTGCTGTCTCTTTCTGTTCATAGGACCCCTACCACTGCTGCCATGTGAAGTCCAAGCAGGCCTCATGGGTGTTGAGGCTTAGTAGTTCCTACTAAGGCTTAGTAGTTCCTACTGCTGTGGCTGATAGCCTATCAACTGCCATATGCGTGACAGAAGCCATTCCAGATGACCTAGCCACAAACCAGCCAACTCTTAGCTGACTGCTGGTGTATGAGCAAGCCCGGCAGTGATCAGCTAAATTGGACCAGACCATAAGAACCACCCAGTTGGCCCACAGAATTGTCAGATAAATACAAGTTTGTTGTTTTAAGCTACAAATTTTGAACTGGTTTGTTATATAACAATAGAGAGCTACCATATTTACCTTTTAGAATATAAAACAACCTTGGCATTCTTAGGTAATGAAGAAGGAGACGCTAGACTTCCTGATAATATGATATAAGGAGATCGAGTGACTAATTAGAAAAAAGAAAAGCAATGCGATTACATTTATATTCTAAGATTGTGGAACAGTTTATATGAGTTACACATCTAATTACTAGTCCTTTGGTTTTGAGCTCTACATTGATGTAACCAATAGCTTACTGGACATCTTTACTTGGTATCTCACTGACATTTCAGAGCAAACACATCTAAAACTGAATAAGCTATAACCTGTTTCACACTTTTCTTTCCCCTCTGTTCCCTTCCTCAGTTTTCTAAGCCAGACACTTGGAGATCATTCTTACGAATTTTCTTTTTCTCTCTTCACCCTGATGCAAGTAACAGGTCATGTTTCTACTTCCTGGGTCTTTCTAAAGTCCATCCATGTTCTTCCATCTCCATTATCATTGTCTTAGTGTTAGTGACTATTACTTTTCTCCCAGATAATTAAAATATCCTACTAATATGCATAGGATTTATTAATTGAGTGGATGTAAAATACGTCAGAAGGAGAAGACTCAATGATCACTTTGAAGTCTTGGCCTGAGCAACTGAAAAAAGATCGACTTGTCACTTATCGAGCTGGGAGAGAGAGAGAAAAAGTGAATTTGGGCCAGGTTGTGTCATATGGCCATCTCTGGATGATGGGAAGTTGACAAAGTAAGTATCTGGCTGTATTAGTTTTCTATTATTAGGTAATAGAAACTTATTAGTTACTACAAACTTAGAAGCTTAGAATAACATGCGTTTGTTATCTCACAGTTTCTGTGAGTCATGAGTCTGGATATATTTTAGCTGGGTTCTCTGTTTCAGGGTCTTACCAGGCTTCCATCAAGTTGTTGGCTAAGCTGTGTTCTCATCTGGAGGCTCAACTGAAGAAAGGCCTGTTTCCGAACTCGCTCTCATTGTCGGCAGAATTCATTTTCTTGGGGTTGTAGGACTGAGCACTTCAGGTTTTGTTTTGTTTTGTTTTGCTGGCTGTTGGGCCAGAGGCTGTCCTAGAAGCTGCCTGCAGTTTCCTGCCTCATGGTCCTCTCTGTAGGCATTGCAGAACATGACAACTTGCTTCTTCAAGGCCATTAGGAGTATGAGAGTGAGTCTTCTAATTAGACAGAATCTTATATAATGCAACTTATTCAACTGAAGTGATGTTACATTACCTTTGTTATATTCCACTGATTAGAAACAAGCCACAGTTCCCACCCACACTTAGGGGAGGGCATTACACAAGATGTAAACACTAGGGAGGGAGTGGATTATGAGGACTAGCTTAGAGTCTGTCTCCTACACTGACTTTCCAGTCCCAATAGGGGAGATGAGAAGGTAGAATGGGGTTATGGTTCCCTAAGTGACCAAGGCTGAGCCAGCGCATTCTCCTGTGAATCTGGAATGGTAATGCAACTATAGAGAGAAGGTTAGGGCCGGGCTCGGTGGCCTAGCCTGTAATCCTAGCACTTTGAGAGACCAAGGCAAGAGAATTGCCTGAGCCCGTGGGTTTGAGACCAGACTGGGCAACTTGGCGAGACATCATCTCTACAATAAATCAAAAATTAGCCAGGTGTAGTAGTGCGTGCCTGTAGTTCCAGCTACTTGGAAGGCTGAGGGGGAAAGATCGCTGGAGGCCAGCAGGTCGACACTGGGGTGGCCGTGAGTGTGGTGCCACTGCACTCCAGCCTGGGCAACAGAGTGAGGCTCCAACTCAAAAAAAATAAAGAGAAGGTTAGAATTACTTTGTAGGGGTGCAGAGTAGTAGCACAGTACACAGCCTGGTGGTGGTGGTAACAGCAGTATCCTGAGATTGTCCCTGATGTGCAGTCTGTGGAAGGTCCTTGTTCCCTGTCAGTTTCATAAGCTTGTTTCCCCAATCTCTGTTCAGTTCTGTGGTCCATTCTATATAGCTTTCCAATAAGTTTTCCCTTTGGCTTAAGATAGTCAGATTGTGTTTCTGTTGTTTGTAACCAAGAATGGGGCAGACCCTGTACACGTAGGTGGTATACTTATAAAGAGTTGTCATAGCATGGATTAATAGGAGAGATAGGTAGAGACCAGATTTAGATGGCCTTGACCAGCCATAGTAAGATTACACTTTATCTTCTGTTCTCTAACTGATGGGCTCAGGCAATCCCCTCACCTCGGCCTCCCAAAGTGTTGGGATTACAGGCTTGAGCCACTGCACCCGTCCTACACTTTATCTTGAAATTTATTTAACTCTTTTAAGTAATGTTATATGAAGATTTTTGTGAGGACTTTTTTGGAGGACAAGTTTGAAGAGAATGAGACTGGATGTAGGTGAACCAGTTAGAAGGCTTTTCCATTCAAGTAGGTGAGGGAAGATAAGACTTGAGTAGAAGTGGGGCCAATGAATGGAAAGAGGAGGCAGATTGGAGAGACAGGTTATGGAAACAAGATTCGTTCATTAATTGGATATGAAGGAAAGAGGAGAAGCCGTACAAGATGACTTCCAGGTTTCTGGTTGAGGCAGCTGGATAGGTGGTGAGGAAGTGGGACAAGGCATAGAAGAGCAGACTGGTGATAGGCTGTAGAGCACATTGGTTATGTGTGTGGGCTCTGGTATCTGATAGATCTCTGTTGGAGTCCTAGCTCTGCACTTATAAGCTGTGTAGTGTTGAGCACATTGTGTAACTTGAGCCTTATCCTTCAACTGTAAAATGAAAATAACAGAGCTTACCTCTTGTTTGTGTATATGTGAATTGAATGCACAGTTCATGACATCCAGTAGGCACTCCATAATTTTAGATATTATTACTACTCAGAAGGAGTTTGGGAAGAAGGTCCAGGACAAATGGGTGAAGTCTTCAGGAGACGTTTCTATTCAAAAGAGGAAAAATACATGTGGCAGACCAGCTGAAGCCAGAAGGAGGTCAGGCAGGGCTGAGCTACTGCCACATGTTGCTAAGAAGATGAGTCACTGCAGGCAGCTGGTCAGGCTGCCTAGGCCACAAGCAGGCTGGCTTGGGCCATTCATGATGACTTCATTGTCAGTGGGGAATCCTCCAGAAGCCTTTTTTGTTCCCTCCTTCTCCCAGAAGGATCCATCACTTCTTCTCTTATATGACTTTCCACACTGTGTCTTACCGTTTGGAAGGAGCAGAAAAGGGACAGAAAAGACAGAATTTGAATCCTGTCTAGTTGGATCACTGACTTGCTGGGTGACCTGGTGTATTTCACTTCACCTCAGTCTCCTTATCTGTAACACGAGAATAAGCAGATTTGCCTCCAAAGTGTGATGTGAGAATTAGGTGAGGGTTGGCAGGCACTAAATTCAAAGGCATGCATTGACGTTCTATTCATTAGTTGCATATTTCGTCTCCCTCCCGCTCCTGGCCCCTCTCCCCCCAGTTCCTTGAGGACGCAGATCAATTATAGCTCATTTTTGGATCCCAGCCTTGGGCTTGACCTGGTACAAAGTTTCATGAATGGATGAATGAAAGAATCAATGAGTGCAGCCGCCGCCTGCGCGCCGGGAGCCCCGCCCCTTTCTGTTCCCGGGACCGCGCGGCGGGGCCACGGGCGGGTCTTTCGCGACCGTTCGCTGGCGCGTGCGCGGGAAGCCGCGCGCGGCCCGAGGTGGCGGGCGGGCTCCCCGTGCGCGCGCTCGTGAGGGGCGGGGCCGGCCGGAGGCAGGCAGGCTGGCGGGCGGGCGGCAGGCTCTGGAGCTGGCGGCTGCGGCGGGTGGCCGGCCCAGCGTGTGCGGGGTGGGAGAAGACGAGGCGGCGGCGATGCTGCGGCTTCCGTAAGGAGCGCCGAAGAGGTCGAGGCGCTTGAGGCCCCAGAAAGCTCCGAGGCGCTGCGGTCTGGGGTCGGTGGCTTCGGGCGCCAGCCCGGCCATGGTGGCCGCGGGCGGTGGTTGGCGCGGCAGCACTGCGGCCCGGGGCAGTGCGGGGCCGGGACAGTCGCGGCGCTGACGCCTGCGGGGCCCAGCCGCAGATATGAAGCGGAACCGCTGCCGTGACCGACCGCAGCCTCCGCCGCCAGCCCGCCGGGAGGATGGCGCTCAGCGGGCGGCGGAGCTGCCCCAGCCCCAGTCCCAGCCCTTACCCCCTCGCCGGCGAGCGCCGCCCGGGAGGCAGCGACTGGAGGAGCGGACCGGGCCCCCGGGGCCGGAGGGCAAGGAGCAGGTAGGGCGGGTTGGGGTCCGGCCGGGGGAACCTGAATGGAAGCTGTGGGGGAGGGGATCGCGGCGGGAGGACGCGGGCTGGAGGGATTGAGGGGTGGGGACTGAGTTGTTCGGGAGGAGGAGTGGGAGGTCTAGAGGGGCAGAAAAATGGGGAGTGAAGAAATGGAAGTGTTGGTCTGGGGTTGAATTGGAAATGGGGCAATAGGGGAATGAAAAAAATGGTCCTGGGGCTTTCGTAGTCAGAAGTTGTGACTGGGGAGAAGGGACGCTGGAATGTGGGGCTGGATGAATGAGCTGTGAAGAGTTAGGCTTACTGAAGGACTATTGAGGAGTTACCCAGAGGCATAGTGCTAGATGGGGAAAGTCAATTTTACATAGTAAATGTAAAAGCAGCATAAAAGTATTTGTGGGCCTTCTGAATGGACAGGATGTGTTTATATAATTTATTAGTCAAGAGTAGGTGTATTTATGAGTAGGGGATAAAGGTCAGTTTTATCAGGGAGGAGAAGCTGTCCCTAGCAGTTATAGGAAGTTAAGTGAAAGGAGTGTAAGTGATCCGTGGTCTTGTTGGATTTACAGAAGATGTTTGGTAGTAATGAACTCTAGTGACGGCTCTCCTTTTGCACAGCTCGGGATCCTAGTGACTGCAACCTTGAATTTTTTTTTTTTTTTTTGAGTCGGAGTCTCACTCTGTTGCCCAGGCTGGAGTGAGTGGCACGTTCACAGCCACTGCATCCTCGACCTGCTGGGTTCTGGTGATCCTTCGGCTTCAGCCTTCCAAGGAGCTGGAACTACAGGCCAGCACACCCAGCTAATTTTTTGATTTATTGTAGAGACGAGGTCTTGCCATGTTGCCCAGGCTGGTCACGTTGAATGTTTTAAGCTTATTGTAGGTCTCCTGCCTCTTTCCCTTCAGGTAAATAAGTATCTTCCTTAGACATCATTCTTTATTATGTAGTTAATTGATGCATATGCTAACCCTTGAATTTTTTTTCCCTTTTGTTCTACCTTTTATTCTCCATTGAGCCCTGAGAAGACTGCGCCATTGGCCATCTTTGCCCTTGCTTCCAGGCTGTGCATTGTCCTCATGCTATAATTTACCCCTCCCTACCATTCCTTGTCTTTTTTATTTTTATTTTTATTTTTTTTGAGTTGGAGTCTCACTCCGTTGCCCAGACTGGAGTGCAGTGGCCGCTCCTGGCCACCGCAGCCTCGACCTGCTGGGCTCCAGCCATCCTTCCGCCTCAGCTTTCCAAGTAGCTGGAACTACAGGCGCGCGCTACCACACCCGGCTAATTTTTTTGATTTATTGTAGAGATGAGGTCTCGCCAAGTTGCCCAGGCGGGTCTCGAACCTGCGGGTTCAGTCAGTTCACTCACCTCGGCCTCCCAAAGCGCGAGATTACAGGCTGAGCCACCGAGCCCGGCCAATTCCTTGTCTTTTAAGTTCTCTACTCAGAACTTGTAAAATATACAAGTCTGGATTCTTTCCTGGCTCAATTTACCGGGTCCAGTTGACCTTGCTGCATACTTCATTGAAGAATTCAAGGTAACTTGATTTCCCCCTCTTCTCTATCTCAGAATTTCTGGGGTTACTCATCCTTAGCTTCAGTCTCAGAAAGAGGTACTTGTCCTCCTTTACAAGACTAATTCCACTACTTATACCCTTGATTTCATCCTCTTTCTTCTGCTTTAGACCCTGGTTATTCTGTCTTTGTTTTATATTGCAAATAAAGACAAAACAAAACAACACAATTTCCCTGAATTGTATAACCCACCCAAACTTCTTTGTTATCTCTTCTTTGCTTCCCTGGCAACCTTCTTGAAAAATGAATTTGTATTCACTGTCTTAGCACCCTCACCCTGTATACATTCCTAATATTATGTTTGGCTTCTTCACTTACACTTTTCCAAAAAGTCATCTTCAAGGTCACTGGTAATGGTTTTTTTTGTGTGTTTACTTTATTGAGGTGTATCTTATATATAGTGTCCAAATCAAGGAGTCATTCAGCCCGTGAATTTTTACAGAGGAATACCTCTATGTGACCACTACTCAGATCAAGGTGGAGAACATTTCTAATACCCTAGAATGCTCCCTTGTGCTTTCTCCCCAGTTACCATCCTGCTACAAAGGTAATCACTCTCATGACCTATATCACAACAGATTAGTTTTGAACTAATACTTCATATAAATGGAATCATAGAGTTTGCACTCTTTTGTGACCAAATTCTTTCATTCAGATCATATCTGTAAGACTCATCCATGTTACTGCTTGTAGAAATAGTTTGTTCTTTTTCATTGCTGTGTAATTTTCCATTGTGTGAATGTATTGTGATGATTATTAAAATTTGTTTTTGAAATTAAAATAAGGCCAGGTGCAGTGACTCATGCCTGTAATCCCAGCACTTTCAGAGACCAAGGCAGAAGAATCGCTTGAGTCAGGTGTTCAAGACCAGCCTGGGCAACATAGTGAGACCTCATCTCTACAAAAAATACAAAACTAAGCCAAGCGCTGTGGCTCACGCCTATAATCTCAGCACTTTGGAAGGTGGGAACGAGAGGATTGCCTGAACCCAAGGTTTCCAGACCAGCCTGGGCAACTTGGCAAGACCTTATATCTAAAATAAATAAATAGATAGATAGATAAACAAACAAACAAACAAACAAACAGGTTGTAGTGGTACTCACATGTAGTTCTAGCTACTTGAAAGGCTATGGTGGAAGGATTGCCTGAACCTAGAAGGTCGAGACTGCAGTAGCTGGACTAAACTCCAGCCTGGGCAACACAGTGAGACTCTGACTCAAAAAAAAAAAAAAAAAAAAAAAATTGCCGGGTGTGGTGGTGCATGCCTGTAGTCCCAGCTACTGGGGAAGCTGAGGTGGAAGGATTACCTGAGTCCAGGAGGTTGAGTCTGTGATTGTGCCACTGCGCTGTAGCCTGGACAACAGAGTGAAACCCTTTTTCCAAAAAAAAAAAGGAAAGAAATTCAAATATAGTGCATGGCTACTTGTGAAAAGTTTCATTGTAAAAGAGTTACGCAGAAAAATATGTAGAAGTCTCGAGGACCTTTAAATCTGATAGTCTTTTCCCTAGTTCTTATCCTCTGCTAACTCTGTGAACTGTTTGTCACTGTTGACTGTGTGTTCCTTCTTGACGTTTTCTTCTCTCTTGTCATAATATCCATTCTGTTACTGCTTCTCTGACTGCTCCCTTGTGTGTCTTTGTCTGTTTTCTCTTCCTGTTCCCTAAATGTTTCTTGAGGTTATGTCCTCTGTCCTTAGCTTGATCCTTTATTGTACTCTGTTCTTTAGCAGGCTCAGTCTATTTGTAGCAAGTGTCGAGGAGGTAGAACAAGGGTCTGCAGTCCTCTTTATTTATGGCATTGTGTCACAGAACCTTCTTGTAGAGTAATCTGGGTCTCTTTAGGCCTGACCTCTTTCCTTAGCTCTACATTTCCATTTCTGTGCTTAACATTTCCTCCATGGACTCTCATTGTTTATGTTCTTAACATTTGTGGTTTTTGTAATTTTATAATAACCTTGAAGGTTTGTAACTTGTAATAATTTATAATTTTAAAAAGGCAGAAATTTCAGTTGTGTGTATTAATGAGTCTGGTTGAATGCCATCCGCTTAGGTAGTAAGAACCTAGGTGATCAACAAGTGCCCACATTTCACAAATGATTTTGTTCTCCCTTTCTCATGACATAGGATAGTGCTTGTCATGCTGGTATTTAGGAATAAGTTCTTTTTTTTTTTAGATTAGAAAATACAATTCATTTAGAAAGTAAATTAGAGAGAGGGAGAGAAAGAGGAGATTTGCCTCCCCAAAGCAGGGAAGGGGCCAAAGCTAAGAAACATGGCGATGGCCATAGCTCAAAGAGCACATGGCCGCACCAGAGTCTAGTAAGGCAATGGCCAGGAATAAGTTCTGACCAGGATGCAGGACTTAGTTTTCCAGGTCAGTGGCTTACTGTATCATTAAAATATAATCCATTATTTCTCTGTTGAAATGTACTTCTCCCTGTATTTTTCTTTTTTGTCGTCATACATGAAATTACATCTGTGGTCTTTGACTTCTCTTTTTCCCTTGACCCCCTCAGCCAGTCAGGTGTTAGTTTTGCTGATTCTATGTTCGTGACATCTTTCAAACCTTTATCCTTACTGTCACTACCTTAATTCAGTAGATGAAACTCATTGATTACCTGGCTAATGGTAAGTAATGGATAAATCTTTGTTAAATTATCATTTCAACTTTCTCTACAGATGCCTTCATTAGCTTCTTAATTACCCATAGAATGAAGCTTAAAGATTGGCATTCAGGGTCTACTTGATTTTGTCACTTTTATTAGAAGAATCATCATTAGATGCTCCTTCTCTTGGTTCCCTAAGACCCTCTGCTTTTCTTCATTATAGCATACATTACTGAAATTGTCTTGACTCTCTTCTTAGTTCTTTGAGGCTCAAACTGTTTCATTTACTGCTATGTACCTGTGGCTTAGTATAATACTTGAAACATTGTTATTTGTGTGAATATTTGTTAGAAACATAGATATTTGCTCAATAAATATCCTAATTGATTGTTAGTCTGTCATCTGAGAATGAACTCCTTAGAGGCCGTCATGTTCATCATTGTATCTCCAGCCTCTAGTGGTTTAACTGGTATGGAATGGACAGTTAGTAAATATTTGTTTATTGTTAGGCACCTTCATATACTTATTTGAATTAGTTATCAGCCTGAAAAGCTTTTTTTCTCTGTCTTTGCCTATTAAAATTCTATTCAGGCTTCCAGGCCTAACTCAAATGCCACAGAAACTCTTTTGTGAAGTTGTTTTTCTATATGGAATGCTTTTTTGGCTTCAGGAAATCTATGACTTTTATGAAAATCCAGTTCTCAAAATTCTGTGATCCAAAAGTGAAAGCTTATGTTCCAAGAGATTAAATAAAATAATGATTGGGAAGTTACATGGTGCTTAATAAATATCGGTTCTTATCTTACTTTGTTTCTGTAACACATTGTTTGATCCATTTCTAGGTATAAAGTAGGTGTTGAATAATTATTTACTGAATGAAAGGGTAAATCAGTGTTTTAGCACTTCTATCCTTCTGTATCCATTTGTATTATTTCGTTTCTGTTTTTAAGTTGCAAATTGTTGAAGGTAGAAGCTATGTCATCATTTTATCTAATATAAAGTGTAGCCAAGGGCTTTGCTCACAGTAGGTGCTGAGTAATTACTGAATAGAAAATGATTCAAGTATCTTAAATTTGGGTGACTTGAGAAATAATAATAGTATGATACAAGTAGACAAAGAAAATGGTACATTTTTGGGAATGAGAGAAGATGAATTCAATTTTAGTTCCTAGAATATCCTCAGCACTACTGGGAGTTCTCAAAATTATTTTAATGGAAATCAACACCTCTTTTCTCTGTATTATACAATGTTAATACATTGACAAAAGCATGGGGCAGAATGCATATAGGAGGGAAGCTGCATAACATATGTAGGGAACTATCATCAGTTTGGTATTGCCAAAGCTTAAAGTGGAAGGCTTAGAACGCTCAGGACAAAAGGAGCCTTGATTGTAAGGGATGTTTAGTACAATGTAAAAGAGTAATAAGTAGGAAAGCAGTATAGTCATATTTGTGTTTGAGCTGGATTACTCTGTAACTGTGTGAGGATAGAATGGTGATTGAGACATGGGCATTTGAGAATTCTTCTGAGTTTCTTTTCTTTTTTTGAGTTGGAGTCTCACTCTTGTCGATCAGGCTGGAGTGCAGTGGCACATGTACGGCCACCGCAGCCTCGACCTGCTAGACTCAGGCAATCCTTTTGCCTCAGGCTTCCAAGTAGCTAGAACTACAGATACATGCCACCACGCCCGGCTAGTTTTTGTGACTTATTGTAGAGACGCGATCTCACCAGGTTGCTCAGGCTGTTCTCGAACCCCTGGGCTCAGGCAATCCTCTCGCTTCGGCCTCCCAAAGTGCTGGGATTACAGGCTGAGCCACCACGCCTGGCCTCTTCTGAGCTTTCAATGCAGAAAGTTTATAAGTAGTTCTTCCCCTCTTATCCAGAGTATGGGTGAGGGCTAGCTCCTGAAAACCTGTTAACTTAGAAATATTTAAGGCCGGATGAGGTGGCTCACACCTATAATCCCAGCAGTTTGGGAGGGTGAGGTGAGAGGATTGCCTGAGCCCATGGGTTTGAGACCAGCCTGGGCAACTTGGTGAGACCTCATCTCTACAACAAATAAAAAAAAAATTAGTTGGATGTGGTGGTGTGTGCCTGTAGTTCCAGCTACTTGGAAGGCTGAGGAAGAAGGGTCACCTGAGCCCAGCAGGTTGAGGCTGCAGTGACCTTGAGCATGCCACTATAATCCAACCTGGGCAACAGAGTGAGACTCCCAACTCAAAAAAAAAAAAAGAAAGAAAGAAAGAGGGAAATATTTAGTTTTATCAAAAGTTCTGGGAGCAGAGAGCCTGGGATGGTTTAAGTGGGTTGGCAATTGTTCCCAGTGAGTATAGAACTCATGTACTTACAGTTTTCCCATCTTTGTTCTATTAGATGTCCCTTAGCCTAAAGATCGCCTATAAACTTTTTCCATCCACAGTCACTTGTAGTGACCTAGGGTTGGGACTATCAGAGACAGCTGAATATTACAATCAGTGTGTTTCCTTTATTACTGGTCTTAGCTGCTATATGGCTCTCTGGTAAGTTTACCACCTAGCTTTGTACTTTCTTGATGAAGTAACTCCCTCTGGTACCTTGGTAATTGTTTTCATCAGTAAGTATTGTTTTTCATTGTTAATGTACATACTTGCTGTTCCAAAGGGGTTTGAAAACTGGGGTTGTTAGATCAAGCCCTAGCCTGGGAGAAGAAGAAAATGTCCATCAAAATTATTTTAATGGAAAGTAGAACCTCTTTCCTCTGTTCCACAATGTTAATATATCGGCAAAAGCATTGGGCAGAAGCATGTAGAAGGGAAGCCGTGTAATATGTGTAGGGACCCGTCATCAGTTTGATATTGCCAGAGCTTGAAGTTGAAGGCATAGATGGTAAGTTAAGAAACTAAAGGAGCCTCGTCCTCAAGGGAATTGGTGGGGCTGTGAGGGAAAGCAGAGGCTAGAGGTTATTGAGAGTCAGGTCTTACACAAAATGCGTTGTTAGTAAGATGCAGTTGACTACCTTTTTGTTTTAGTATTGTAACTCATTGTTTACTCCCAAATACTCTTTCAAATACTCTTTCTTCTTCTATGTCCTAGAGCCATGTATACAGTGGATGTGCAAGTAATTTGTGGGAAAAATTGAAATCAACCTGAGCCTCCTATGTCTTTGTGTATTAGGTACATTTTATCTTTACCAACATTTGTTCTGCCTTTAAAATCTTAGTTTTTGAGCTCACCGCACTTCAATCGTCACATTGTCTCCTATCTCTTAAGCTTGCACTCTTTTTAGAATTTCCTCTCCAAAAATTGTTCAAGCTCTTTGAAACCTCTGGTCTGTTGATTTTTTTTTTCTTTTTTTGAGTCAGAGTCTCACTCTGTCATCCAGGCTGAAGTGCAGTCCCACCCAAAGTGCTGGGATTACAATCTTGAGCCACTGTGCCTGGCCTTTTATTTTTTTTTTTTGAATCATCTTTTCCTTGTCAGTCAAATCTTGCCTCTACTTTCCTCACTGAACTTAACATTTCCTTTTTTTTTTAGAAAGCAGGATTTATTGAGAGGACAGAAAAGCTCCCACAGTGGGAGGAGACCCGAAGGGGTTGCCCTGAACTTAACATTTCATGAGCTGTCATAATTGTTCTTGTTTATGTACCCTCAGCTCCCTTTGCCTCTTTCCTCCTCTGTCATACTGCCTGGCAAGACCCCATCTATGATTAAACCTATTCTAAACCTGTATCTAAGCAGCTGAATGTGGCTGGAGAAAACTACAACTCTGCTGACATTAAAGTTGTGATCATGAACTTCCAGGAATTTTGTCAGCACTGACGGTCCTCTGACATTTCCGTTGTCCATTAACTTTTCCACTCTTAAATGATAATTTAATCTTTATTTCTCTTCAAACCTCCAACATTCTCTTTGTCATACTTATGTCAGTTGATATTCTTGCTTCTTATTTTACTGAGGGGGAAGATAAAAGACAATCAGATGAGAACTTCTACAAGATCCCATTACAAATGAATTAACTTACCTGGATCTGTGCCCACATTCTTTGCCTCTCTGTATTGCTGTGGGTAATCTATTCCTACTCCTATGTAAGACCAACCCCTACTTCTAATTAAGAATTTTGTTCTTGGCGGGGCTCGGTGGCTCAGCCTGTAATCCCAGCACTTTGGGAGGCCGAGGCGAGTGGATTGCCTGAACTCATGGGTTCGAGACCCGCCCGGGCAACTCTTCTCTACAATAAATCAAAAACTAGCTGTGCGTGGTAGCGCGTGCCTGTAGTTCCAGCTACTTGGAAGGCTGAGGCAGAAGGATCACCGGAGCCCAGCAGGTTGAGGCTGAGGTGGCTGGGAGCGTGCCACTGCACTCCAGTCTGGGCGACAGAGTGAGACTCCAACTCAAAAAACAAAAGCAAAACAAAACAAAAGTTTTGTTCTTGTAAATATCCCTTCATACTCCTGCATTATTAAGATTTTCTTTTCTGTTGAATGGTTCTTGTCAGCTTACAGGCTGTAATATTTCCCATCTTGAAAAACTTCATCAGCCCTATAACCTACTCATCCATTTGATTCAACAAGATTTATTTATTTATTTATAGTACTGTTGGATTATGGCAATGAAAGAGACAGATGTGACTGGAATGGAATCAGTAAGAGGAAGAATAGTAGATGAACTCAGAGGGAAAAGGTGGGGAGAAGAGTTCTGGATTGTGGAGAGTTTCAGATTGTGAAGGTTCTTCTAGGCTATTTCAAGTATTTTAGCTATTACAGTTGAATGAGATAGGGAGCCATTGGAGAGTTTTAGAGTGACATGGCGTAACATTTTAATCCAATCTATTTGTCTGTTCTATTGAGAATTGACTGAATGGGAATGTTAAAGTAGAGAGAGCAGTTGGGAGGCTGTTGTTAATTCAGGCAAAAGAGCAGTGGCATGAAATCACTGTCTAAGAATAGGAGAGTGCTCCTACTTATAACAAGACTCCTTAAAAGAGTTGTCTCTATCTTTTTTCATTTCATCTCTCCCTATTCTTTGAACTCACTCCAGTCAGCCTTTTCTCTTCCATTCTACTGAATGTCAAGGTCATTGTTGACCTTCATGTTGCCAAAACCAGTGGTCAGTCTTCATCTCACTTGACCTATTACATTTGATGTGATTGCTCATTCTGTCATTGCTTCTGGGATCATGCTCTCTTGATTTTCTTTCTATCTCACTGGAAGGGCTTCAGAAGCTTCAGTCTTTATCTACAGCTATTCTCCCTCTTTGTATGTGATTTCATCAGATTATGTAGCTTTACATTCCATTTGTAGGCTGATGATTCCCACATTGATTTCCCTGAGGTTGACCTTTCTCCTGAGTTGTAGACTCCTGTTTTTAATAGTCTTCATAACATTTCCATTTTGATAACTTATGGATCTCTCAAACTTAATGTGTCCAAAACTGAACTCATAATTTTCACTTCCCAATCTGCTTCTTTCCCATATCAATAGGTGGCACTACCATTCACTCATTTACTAGGAAAAAATGAAAGTTGTCTTCGATTATTTTTTTAGCTTCACCTGTATTCCACATTCATTCCATCAGCTCTGTTTGGTGCTATAATCATCCCTCAGTATCTGCGGGGGATTGGGTCCAGGACCCTCTGCAGATACCAAAATCCTTGAATGCTCAAGTTCCTTATATAAAATGGTGTAGGCTAGGTATGGCTCACACCTGTAATCCCAGAACTTTGGGAGGCCGAGGCCAGAGGATCGCTTGAGACCAGGAATTTGAGACTAGCTGAGGAACAAAGTGAGACCCTGTCTCCACAAAAAATAGAAAAATTAGTCAGGTGTGGTGGTATGCACTTGTAGTTCCAGCTGCTCAGGAGGCTGAGCCAGGAGAATCACTTGAGCCCAGGAGTTCGAGGCTGCTGTGAGCCATGATTGTGTCACTGTATTCTAGCCTGGGCAACAGAGTGAAACCCTGTCTAAAAAAAAAAAGTTAATTATATTTTCAAAGTACATGCACAGAACATGTGAATATAGAGTTCATAATTTGTAGTGTTCTCATCTGTTTTAGAAAGAAATGTAATAGGAAAAGATGTCTTGACCTTTGATCTGTTGGTGTTATTGAACTGTTCTCTTATTTTGTTCCATTTGAAAAGGAGACTTTAATTTGTGTATTTTTTCCTTCAGGGAAACTTTTATTGATTTCTTTATTAAGTAAACTGGCTTAGAAGATAGAATAGTCTCCACAGGATTTAGAATGTAATTAAGAACAAATGTAGTCCAAGGGAACCATTTTTTAAAATTTGTGATATCTTCTTAGTTGTACCAACTCTAACTTAGCAATATTCCCTTAGGGTGAACCTGAGCAGCTGATGCACAAATCTTTTAACCATTAATTTGTTGGAGATTAATAAGCGACATAGTTTATCTGCCTATATTTCGGCAAAGCAGAAGTAATATAGTATCATTAGGGCTTCTAACTATTAAGCCTTCAGGAATGTTTTGAAAAGCAGAGAGTTTAGAAATAGTTGGTAATAATTTTTGAAAGTCCTTAAGTTATTTCTAAGAGGCGTTACCAAGGTAATTTTGTTTAGGTGACTCAGGAACATCTAGGTCCTACCTTTGACCAGTAAGATAAATGGACACTTTATTACTAGCTTAGTCTTTGGTCTTTTATATTACTTAAGAACACTAGCTGCTGTAACAGATACATTCAAAAGGACCTCCAGACTGATAGACTAATGGAGCCTCTTCCATTTTCTACACATGGCTTCCAAGGTCATCTGAGGAAAGAGGATGGGCCAGTCCTAGAAATAGATTAATCACTTTCACCCATTTTCCATGCCAGAACTCTGTTTCAGGGCCATGCTTAACTGCTGGAGGACCTGGGAAATGGCATGTATGCACAGGAGAGAAAGGTGAATTGTGCTTGGTTAACATCTAGGTAGTCCCTGTAATAGGCCTCAAACCCCAATGTAGTTCTCAGCTTAGAACTATACAGGAATCCAATTTTGTTTACAGCCTAGAACCATAGCCTCCTTTTATTCTTTCTAGGCCTGTAGAGTTTTGAATCATAACCATTTTGAATGCAAGTAAAGGCCTTTTCCCAAGCACAGCTAGGATAGCTGGAAAAGTTTGTTTTCTTCTATCTGTGGTAGAGATGGTCTCTGGCAACCCTCACTTTCCTTCAAGCCTTTATGTGTAGTGAAAGCTGTCCTAAAACTTGTCCCACTTTGTTAGTCCAGCCATGTGGGAGAGGAAAAAAGTCAGAAGAGAGCCATTGAGAAGCCAGAGAAGACACATGATGGGGTTTCAGCTATTCTCACATCAATAGGCACCTGAAGTGTGACCTAAAATAGGAAGCCAGTATGACCAAGAGAGCCTACCTTAACTTTTTAATTTTTTTCTTTTCTTTTTTTATTTTTTTGAGTTGGGATATCACTCTTGCCCAGGCTGGAGTGTGGTAGCATAATCAGAAATCACCACAGCCTCAACCTCCTGGACTCAGCCTCCCGAGTAACTGGGACTACAGCCATGTACCACCATACCAGCTAGTTGTTTGATTTTTTTTTTTTTTTTTTTTTTTTGAGTCAGAGTCTCACTAACACCCAGGCTGGAGTGCAGTGACATGCTCATGGCCACCACAGCCTTGACCTGCTGGGCTCATGTGATCCTTTCTCCTCAGCCTTCCAAGTATCTGGAACTACAAGCATGCACCTTGTAGCTAACTTTTGGCTAGTTTTTTTCATTTATTGTAGAGATTAGGTCTTGCCAAGTTGCCCAGGCTGGTCTCGAGCCCCTGGGCCCAAGTAATCCTCTCGTCTCTGTTTCCCAAAGTGTTGGGATTACAGGCATAAGCCACTGTACCCAGCAATTGTTTGGGTTTTTTTTTGGTAGAGACAGGGTCTTGCTATGTTACCTAGGCTGGTCTTGAACTCCTTGATTCAAACAGTCCTCCTGCCTTGACCTCCCAAAGTGCTGGGATTCTACAGGCAGCTACTGCAGCTGGCCAACTTTTTAAATATATATATTTTTTGTTTTGTTTTTGAACATTCTTTTTGTTGTTGTTGTTTTTTGAGTTGGAGTCTCACTCTGTCACCCAGACTGGAGTGCAGTGGCACGCTCCTGGCCAATGCAGCCTCGACCTGCTGGGCTC